>JAVJIF010012517.1:0-86439 GCA_038442645.1 Agave tequilana
CCCCCAACCTCTTTTTTGAATATTACCAACCCGCATATCATAACTTTAACTAACCCAGTGTGCCGGATTGGTCTTAATCGAATCAATGCATACCCCAGTCCCATTACTATGAACAAGACTGGAATAATCATCACTACTCTTCACAGAGGTAATGGGGATACAACTCTCCCAAGTCATATTGTCAACCATCTACAACATCCAGCTTCATATACTCTTCTCTCGATCAACCATTAGAAGAATCAATTAACTGGGAAAAGAGGATGGAAGCCTTAGACGAACTTGAGCGACGAATTCAAATTTTAGAAGCTCAAAATCCCGTCAAAATTTTCAAGTCATAGATTTTTACTCTATTTTTCAAGAAGAACATACCGACTTAGAAAAGAGTATGGAATCCATGATTCAATCCCAAAATGATCCACTCGATATGATTGAAGCAAAATTAGTAGATTGGAAAACAAGCGTAGGAATAAGGAAACTCTCCCTACCCAATCTTTGACTATTTTTGACACTTCTAGCCATATTGATGAGAACCAAGAATCATGATATCTTGAAAACTTTGATCAAGATTCAATTTCACCACAAAACCTTGAACTTGACCAATATCAACCCATTGACGAATTGGCAAGTTTTCATTTTAATGAGAATGAACTTGATTATGAATGTGAACCCGATCCCTAACTTTGTGATTCAGTTTCCGTCTTCGAATCTATGTTGACTCTGGTATTCTTACCCAATTTGGACCAATTTTCCGAGCCAACATTTATTCATGTACCCATAGATCTAGCAATGAAATCACCAATTTTGGATAGTCACATTCCATTGATGGGAAAAGAATGTGAATTTCAATTTTTGGACCTGGACTCAACTCTTGAACTAAAACTAACTCTCGAACTCAAAGTTGATTTTTTGGAGTTAGTATTGGTTCCTGAACCTATCATTCTTGAGCCCAAGTCAACCATTCCACCAAGTCACATTCTTTGTTGGACATAGGTATAGACCATGATGACTACGTGATGATTTTTCAAGACTGGTCATGTAAAGGGAGTAAGTTTTACGATAGGATCTTTCATGATCCTATTCATATTGGGACTGTAAATATATAAATAGAAAAGAGGTCAATAAAAGTGGATTCTGTGAACCACCACATTATCTTGATTGGGTAGTAACGCTTGACCTAATCAAACCACCACCGGAACCACCACCATAATGTAATATTTTTCTTCCCTTTCTTCTTTTTGATGCATCTATGCATTAATTCATACATTGATGACAATGCATGAGATAGGTATTGGGGAGGATTCTAACTAACATAGGTTTTCCTTTTATTATTTGAAAAAATTATTAACATTTTCTTTACTTTAAAAAAAACTTTTGAAAATAGAAACAATATTTTGACATGTTTTTGTAAGAAATTAAGCAATTATAAGGAATAGGAAAATCATAATTATGATTTCTTATACTTGGTCAAAATAAGATTATTTGTTTGATTTTCAAAGTTAGGAAGAAAATTTGGAAAAGTAATTTAGTCTTGATTTTTACCTTGATGAAATTTGCATGTTTTATACACTTACACACTTAGGGTTCAAAAACAAAGATTTTTATGCCTATTAAATATATATAATATATATCAAAAATTCTCTGATTAAGCTGAGTATTTGTACCTCATAAAGCATAAGTATTCACGCCTAAAAGTGATTTATAATAAAATCCTTAGTTTTGTGGCCTTATTTGCTCAAGTCCTTAAGTCCTTGGGGTGTTTTCTCACCCGGTGCCCTAAGACTGTTTGGTTGGGAGTCACCGATTAAAGACTCGTTACATGGACAGATTAGAAAGCGTAGTAGAACTAAGGAATAATATCAAAATATATATATATAATAATAATATAAGGCATAAGAGTTAGAGTTAAAGAACCCTTGTCAAAATTTCACTATCACGAAGGTGCATATGATTTAGGGTGAAGTAATAGACTAGATGAGAAGTACAATTTGACTCTTTATCTTGATTGATAACAAATTTTTGAATAGAGACTAAGTTTAGGAATGAATAATTCAGTTTTCCTATAACTTATAGATTACTTAAACTCTTACAATAATACTTCAAATTTTTTTTCTTTCAAAATGCTTTTTGAAAATACTAACTCTTTGTTTCTCTTTCTTTATGAATTTTGTGGGTGTAATTCACTGAAAACACTTACCAGACAAATTCATCCTCTAGGGCGAACCTAGAGGTTTAACGGCTTATTGTACATGCTCAGTGCAATCGCATGACCTGCGAAAGTCGTCTAATAATCTTTAGTTTAGTTTTATTATTTTTCTCAAGGACGAGCAAAAGATAGGTATGGGGGTGTGATCGGTCACTGATACTGCATATTTATTATATAATAAATTCTATTTTTAATCCTATTTATTGTCTAATTTATATGCAGCTCATTGCTAAAGAAAAGGAAAGAGAAACGAGCTCAAAAGTCCATCAAAATTCTGATTTAATTCAGAATTAATTCAAAATTAGAAGATCAGGGCAGATCAAGGCGAATCAAAGAAGATAAAATTGGTTGAAAATCGGTTAGAACAAATCTCTACAAATCAATTGGTTAAAGCCAAAAATCAAAGATAGTTTCGTCAAATTCAGGAGCTGAAATGGGAGATTCAGAACCAGATAAAAGTATATCGCGAACCCAAGGAACTGTACCCCCAGGTGTGGCCACCTGGCCACACCTTGGCCATGAAAACGCGATCAAATCTGTGTTTTCGTGGCTTGGTTAAGTTGCTGGGTGAGCGTTTGCTCCCCTTATCTTCGTACACTCTCCCCCGTTGGGTTTTTACCTATAAATACTGGGTTTTCAGAGATCACAGGGAACGATCAAGCAGAGAGTAGAAGTTAGGCTATTTTGTAGATTGTAACTTAAGTTTTTTATTTCTTTTATGTAATTTTTGTTTTATTAATGTAACTGAGAGGAGAGGAGAGTTTCATGGAGGAATGAGAGCAAGCTTGTGCTAAAGATGACATCGGTATAAGTAAGTCTTTTCTTTCATTATTATTTGAATCAAATTAAGGTTTTTTTTCTTTTTTACTCTTGTTTTGTTTGCTTCCCTCTGCTGTGTTTATGAATCCAAATGACTCTGATAACCTCAAAGTTGCCTTGCTCTTGCAAGTGCTGTTGATGGCTTATGGTGATGGATAGCCATTCCTATGTTAGTGTAGCTTGTCCCTTTCATTTCATAGTGTAAATCGGGAACGGAAAAGATCCTATTTGTCATACTTCACTCACCTTCAAACGAAGGTAAATCGTCGATACAGGTCAAAGGGAAGCAGGCACCAACGAGGTAAGTAAATATTTCTTTTAGGTTTAACTTTCTTTCTTTTAATTTGTTAGTTTAGATCACCGCAATCTCCAAACTCTTTTACACTCTTTATAACTTCTTTGTATAAATCATTTTCTATTTTTTCCGCCTTCTCAATCTACCACTTTCTTCTTTTAACTATAACTTATTTTTCTCTTTCTTTTCAAGAACTAAAAGAAGATCTTTAACCATTGTTTATAACTTAAAAGAGAACTTACTAAAAAGCTTCCATCGCTAGTCCCTTATTGTGAATCACGACCCGCATAGCCACTTGCTATAGCGGTAGTATTGAGAACTTGCACTTCTATTTGGTATTTCTGAAATTTTGTATTTTGTGTGCAGGTAAAACCTCAACACCAGTCACAAACCGGCAATGTGATAGACAACGATGCCATCATGGCCAGACTATTCATTGTCACCCTTAAGGGGGTAACCTTTGATTGGTTCAGAAGTCTATCTAGTGGATCCATGAATTCTTGGGTTGACCTAGAAACTTGGTTCCTCTCTCGATTCTACGAAGATGACACTGAGGTGACTATGGACAAGCTCCTCTCGATGGTCCAGAGAGGAGGAGAACCCATGCGGGAATAATTTGAAAGGTTCTATAACCTTTCTCTTATGTGTCCCACAGGTATGCCATTGCCCATGCTACTCCAGACCTGTCAGCATAATTTTCTCGACAAAGTGAAAATTCGTATGAGGGCTGTCAAAGATCATACATGGAAAGAGCTTATCGAACAAGTTAAGATAGCCAAGAAATCGGCTAAGAAGTTTAAACCCTCAGTACCCAGGAACAAATGGGGATCAACACCAAGAGGCGTGATGCAACCGAATTTTCCTAACTAAAAGGGAAAGAAAGCATAGCCGTTGAGTTATAGGGGTATCTCAACCGAAGCAGAAAGGGGGCACAAGTGGCAATCAGGAACTCAAATTCCCTCAGAATGTCTATTTCTTTAAAGATGAGCAGGCGGTGACAATCGCTCTCTCGCTTCACAAGGGTAATAAGCTCAAATTACGCAAAGTATGGTGACCTAATGAAGTGGGACGTATAAATGATTCCAACTACTGCCTCTTCCATAGAATGATGCATCATCCTACAGGAAAATGCTTGTCCTCAAAGATAAGATCTAAGCATTAGTAGATGCTGGAGTTCTGACCTTCAAGTCAGAGCAAAAGAAAGTCACTGCAAATATGATAACTCTCAATTTCAGGACCTTCCTGAAGACGACGGTCCAAGATAGAGTGACCCTTAGTCCCAAAAGCCAAATTGGATGTTATCATCCCAATGACGAAAGTACAGAAAGCCAAGGGCCTGATTCCATTGACAACAAAATATGGAGAGATCATGTGGGTCCACCTGGATATCATCAATGATGAGCAATGGGAATCCAACAAGGTAAGCTCAAAGGCAAGTCGTGTAACGCCGTCTCTCTTGCAACGGATGATGACGTTGTGACTATAGCTTCTCCTAGTGACTCAGAAGAGAAAAAGCCTGCCTTGGTGGCACAGTTCACTACCTCACAACCAGTAGGCATACGGCCCAAAAAGTTATACATGTGTCAATATGACCAGACCCCCAACGAGATATAGCAGCCAACAACATTGGGAACAACTGCATCAGTTCAGACTTCGGCACCACCCCGTTGCAGGACAAAGAGAAGCAAAAAGAGATCCGATTTGACAAATCATTGAAGAAGGATCCTGATTGGTCGCTAATGTTGCATATTTAGTATCATATTTTCATACTTATTATAGAATAAAATCTGCATGTCCTAATTAATTGTTTAATTTATTTGCAGGCCCATTCCTTAAGGAGATGAAGAGAAATGAGCCCAAAAGCCCACCAAATTCTGAATTAAATCAGAATTAATTCGCACTCAGTAAATCAGGGCAAAATCAAGAGGTTGAAAACCGGTTGAGAAGAATCTCTCAGAATCGATCGGTTAAAGCCAAGAATCAAAGGCCATTTCGTCACAATCCTGGACTCAAACGAGAAAACCAACTGAAGATAAAAGCATAACGTGAAACCGGGGAGACCTACCAACAGGGTGTGGCCACCTGGCCACACCCTGACCGCGGAAATGCGGCCAAAACCGCGTTTTCGCGGCTTGGTTGTGGAGTTAGGGGGAGCGTTTGCTCCCCTGATCTCCCCGGGATCTGTAGGTTGGGTTTTTGCCTATAAAAAGCCAGTATTTTCACTGAAAATGGGACGACCATGCAGAGATAGGATTTAGACTAGTTTTCTTTTCTTGTAGTTTAGGTCTTTCTTTTCTTTTTATGTAATTTGTATGTAAGCTTAGGTTAGATGAAGATTCATGTAAGTAAGAGAGAGAGGCTGATGTTGAGAGTGACACCGATGTACCCTCCTCCTTTCTTCCATTGTTTCTGCAAGTAATAAAGGTAAATGTTTTTGTTTTATGTTCATATTTCCTTTTGTTTCCTTATTCCTCTTTCTACTTTACCTCTTTTATTTTGATGAGCTTGCAAGTAAATCTAGAAGCATAAGTATAACGATGTTGTTGTGAGTGCCAATGATAGTTCATGAAGACGTTCTCCTCCTCAAGATCCGTATCACTTCATTCTTGCGCTGCTTGATGATATAATGCGAACGGAGACTGAGCTCGATCCTATGATCTATGCGTTGAACGCCTCCAAGCAAGGTAGAACATGCAAGGTTTCCAGGTAAGTCATCAATCAAATTAGGTAAGTATTTCTTCAACCTTCTTTCTTTTCTTTTATTTCTTTAGTATAGATCGCCAACACGATTTCTTTCACCACATCTTTCAAATCGTTTTCACTCTTTTTTCCAATTCATTTGCATATAGTCATTCTCTGGTTTTCTCCACCTTCTTCATCTATCGCTTTCTTTTTAACTTTAACCTTTAACTCTTCTTTCATTTTTATTTCTTAAAACAAAGAAGAACTTTCGTTTGTTTTCATAAAGATTTCAATAAAGAACCTTGAACGCTTCCATCGCAAACCCTCCTTGTGGATCACGACCCGCATAGCCACTTGCTATAGCGGTAAGAATTGAGCACTTGTACATTTTTATAAAAGTTCTGAAATTCCGTATTTTTGTGCAGGTTTTACCTCAACCATTTTTGGCGCCGTTGCCGGGGAGGGTAACGTTTTTATTGAAATCTGATTTTTATTGAAAATTTTTTAGAACTAAAATGAACTTTCTTCTCTGTTGCAGGTTATAGGGCAAGCAAAGCGGGAAAATAAGATTGTAGTAACATATAATTGGTCTTGGGCCTCTGCTCTAGAAAGCAGAGACCAAGTGCCCTCTGCTATGCGAGTTTTCGCGACCAAAGCCACGGATACGCGGCAAAAAGGAGTTGACTACTAACGTTGTTTTTTGCAGCGCTGCTTGACTTGCAAAATTCTAGTTTTCTGCAATTTGTTTTTTCTTATGCCATCACCATAAGCCTGCTAATAAACCAACAGTAAAATACTTGTTGAAAAAGATAAAACATTGATTAGACGTTTGCATTTTAGGCACGTGTCTTTTCAATTCATTTATTTTTACTGTTGAAGAGTGCTGGAGCAAGGTACGTTCGCATTGCATCTAGAATAGGACTCATCTCTTGTTGATTTACATCGCTTTGAGTGAATCTTATTTACACATCTTGTACACTTGCACAAATTGATTTTAAGGGTACCACCCATTAACAAGATAAGGTGGGGATTTAATCACCCTTCCTTGGCCCAAAAATCAGATTCCAAGCACTCACTAACCCAAGCCTAACTAAAAATGAGTAGACGTTGGCCCTAGGGACATCTCGGACTCAATTAGGAGATTATCCTAAGGGGAAAGGTGTTGGAATTTGACTACTGCAAAATCAGTGTTTAGGAAAGGGATTAAGGGCCGAAAGCCCGAAAATTGTGGTTATTTAATTAAGGAACGTCTTTGACGGAAAACCTCCCACCAATCTTGCCTTGACCTGGCTGATTAGCTTGTGGTCAAAGTCTGCATTATACCTCCCGTGGACAGTCAAATCAGTTAGGAGTCGTCTAGGTCATAGGTCTACCCTAACTTAGTTTAGAATTTTTTCTTTTTATTTGTTTGCTTATTTGTTTGTTTTTTTTTGTGTGTTTATATTCTATTGTGTGATATGGCTTATAATAATAATTTTTCCAACTTCAATAATAATCTATATTACACACCGACTTCATTTTCGGATATTACCAACCCGCATATCATAACTTTAACCAACCTAGTGTGCCGGATTGGTCTTATCCGAATCAATATAACCCATGCCCCCAATCTAATAACTATAATTTCCAGAATGATTTCAACTCTTCACAGAGTCAGTGGGGCTTCACCTCCTCTGAGTCCAATTTTCAACCAACTTGTCCTCCTTCTCCACCTAGTCTACAATATTTTCAAGATTCATACTCAGTTCCACCAGTCCAAAATAGAAAACATCAGTTTTGGAAATGAGTATGCGTGAGTCCAAACACAAATCCCAAAATCTGATGGGCTCATAATTTCACCACAAATTCCAAGACAATACTTCATCTTTTCATCAAAACAATGAACCTATCAACTATGAAAAGATGCTTGAAGCCATGACTCAGGCTCAAACGCTCGTAATCGTGACATAGATATGATGGTCCAATCTCTACGTTCCCACCATTGACCAGTTCTGATGTCACTAACCATCCTGTTAGAGCCGATGAGTCAGGTTGTTTTGGAAATCAAGGTTCCATTTCAGAACAATCATTTGAACTTGCCCAAACTCCAAATTTTGAAAAGAATATTAACAGTTTGGCAAGTTATCCTTTTCCTGAAATCGAACTTGAAAATGAATATGATCATGAATCTCAACTTAGTGATTCAATTTTACTTCCTGATTCAATAATGACTCCGGTATCTTCACCTGATTTTCACCTTTTTCCCGAGTCAACATTGGATCCTGGGCCAATTCATCATGAAATTGAATCACCCATTTTTGATAATCATATTGAACTTGACCAATTTTACACTTTTGAAAATCCTATTGACAAATTGGCAAGTTCTCATTTTTTGATATTGAACTCAATGAGATATGTGACCTAGATTCTCAAATCTGTGATCCAGTTCAACTTTCTCAATCAATATTGACTCCTGTTTTGTAACCAAACTTGAGTAATATTTTAGAGTCAGTTTTGATTCCCCCACCTATCATTCCTGAACTTGATGTTGGCCCAAAGGCCCATCACTCTAGTTTTGATGATGATCAACTCATGAAGTTATAGTACTAATGATCTTGTATTTAATTAGTGTCAGATTTATGATCAAGATCTTAGTAGGTGTGGGGCTTCAACAAAGGATTTGAAGTCACATTTTGGAGCTAGCACCGGTTGATTCACGAGCCTATGCATCAAGACCACATCAAGTACTCAAGAGGAGTCGAGCTCGTTGGATTGCTTTTGGACCAAGTCAAGATGATGAGAAGACTTCAAGATCAAGACTTGTGTCTAGGTATAAGATTTAGTTTTTAGAAGATTTTATTTTAGTTAAAATGTAAAGGATAGAGTAGTTGGTGGATGCTCAAGTACATATACACACACACTCTTGATTTAAATGTCTTTTCATAAAAGAATTTTCAGTTTAGAAAAGACTTTCTTTTTGAAGAATACTATTTTGGTTTTTGTGTTTTCTTATATACATGTTTTAAACCAAAACCATATTTAGAGCTTAATGCCAAAAACATAGATATTTCATCTTAATTGTGTAGTGGATCATATCCATACACACTATGCTTTAATGAATTCAAAATATCTTGTTTTTGTATCATGAAGAAGTTTGGAAAACAAGTTTTAGAAAAATACTAGTTTTCATTTGAGCCAATATTTCCTACTTACAAAAATAGTCCAAATCTTTTGTAACATGCCTTGATTTTGTGCAAGCATGTTTGTTTATC
The DNA here is from genome assembly GCA_038442645.1 of Agave tequilana. NCBI lineage: Eukaryota > Viridiplantae > Streptophyta > Magnoliopsida > Asparagales > Asparagaceae > Agave > Agave tequilana. Next base: position 9,251 of record JAVJIF010012517.1, read on the forward strand.
AAAGTATATTGGTAAAACTATTTTTGTAGATTTTTTCTATATTTTATGGGATTTAATTCTATCAAAAGACCAAGTTTTAAATCCCTTAACAGTTTTCTGACCTGACTTCAGCCGGTCGACCGACCCGGTCGACCGACGTGCACGGACGTGCACAGCCAGTTCTGACAGGAGGGCCGACCGACCGACCCGGTCGACCGTCCAGAGAGCTCTGCTCTCTGGAAAGGCCCCGGGCGGCCGGGCAGCCGACCGGACAGAGAGTTTACTCTCTGTATCCTTGCCTCGGTCGGCCGGCCGGTCGACCGATGGCACAACGGTCTGAAATATGACCGTTGGCCGGTCGACCGACAGGCCTGACCGAACCCCAACGGCTAGTTTTTTCTGAGCCTATAAATTTGGGGGTTTGGGCATTGTTTTTCACCAAGATTTCTAGTGGACTTTGAGCCAGTTTTTCCCACTTCTTAAAAGAGTTTTCTCCACTAAATTGAGAGCTAATACTTCCAATCAAAAGGAGAGTTTTATCAAGAGTGTTTAAAAAGAGATTTCTTGAGTTTTCCTCCACCATCTCTTTCCTTGTTTTTCTCACACATACACTTGAGCTATCCATTGCTATTCATCTTATAGGAGTATTGTACTGAGAGTTTTTATTGGTGATCAAAGTGTTTAGATCACCAAGAGATCTTTCTTTGTACTTTGAGGAGGCGGGCAAGTGTGCTCGTGGTAGTTTAGAGTTCGATTGTGAACTGTTGGTTTGAGGTGCGGCCTCGGCAAGCTTGTGGGGCTTGTGTGTGTATGGGACTAGAGAGTCCGAGGGTTTGTAGGTGTTGCGGCACGAGGAGTGATCCATTGGGATCAAGCATAGTGGAAATCCTTCGTGTGTCGAAGGCGGGGATGTAGAGCAAGTGTGCTCGAACCTCGAAACAAATCCCTTGTGTTTGCGATTGCTCTCTCTCTCTCTCTCTCTCTCTCTCTTTGTCTTTATATCTTGCATACTTTTATTGTCTATCTTTATATGCTTGATATATTCATTTGTGCTCATTGATATACATGCGTGGGATTGTTTGCTAACACTTGTATTCAACCAAGAGAGCCAACGCGGCACCTCAACCCTTATCTAGGGAATCTAGAGGAGTTTGTCCAGAGCCCTTCACGGGGAATTCGGCAACACTCTTGTGCTATACGTGGTGTTTAGTGTAAGAGTTTAGTTTAGGTCATAATAGTTTTTAATTCCGCATTATTTGTCATTAAGTGACCATTAGGTTAGCCATCACCTATTCACCCCCCCTCTAGGTGAACTTATAATGGTATCAGAGCCAAGTACTCTGAATTTGGGTCTTACAACCTAGAGTTAAAGATCCTCATTTTAGGCTAATCACAATATTTTGTACACACACCATGGACTTCATGTCACCACCCACCTTTGACATTCTTAACATCCAAATTTGGAAGGTTAAGATGTCTTTGTACCTCAAGGCCTTAGGAATTCATGTTTATTTTGCCACCACTAAAAATGATTTTTGTTTAAATGGAAACAATATTGAGGCTAATGCAAAAGCCCTTCATGCTATAAAATCAGCCCTAAATGATGATTATTTATCTAGGGTTTCTAATGTTGATTCGGCTTTTGTACCTTGGAACATCATCACCTCCCTTGGCGAAAAGGATCTATATTATGCCGGGAGCGATTCGGACGTTGGAAGCGACACCTCCAACAAGTGCTATATGGTCCAAGGGGATAACCCCTTGAGGTAACTACCGAATCTGAGGTAGAAGATATTAACATGTCATATGATGAGCTTTCATCTTTTTGTCAACTATTACTTGAGAAATATGACATGCTTAGAAAAGATAATAAGAAAACGAAAAAGGATTTTGTTTGCATGCAAAAAGAAAATGATTCTTTTAAAAATAATATTGCATGTTTAGAAAAAGAAAATAAAGATTTGAAAAATGAGAATGTTTCCTTGCTTTCAAAATTGGATGATCTTTGTGAAGGAAACACTTGTTGAAAAATAAAATTGTTTTGGTGGAAAAACAAAAAGAATTGTTTTAAATGAAAACACTTCTTTGAAAAGAAAAATTTTTATAATGAAAAGAAAATGTTTCTAAAAAGAATAAGAAAAATGATTCTATATCTCACCATGCTTTACATGCCACCACTAATGATAGTGAGATAAATGTTTTGAAAAATAGGATTAGTTGTTTGAGCTCCACCTTGAGCTCATGTGCATTCAACCATAAGAAATTGGAATCTTTGTTTTCTAAGAAACAAACTCCACATATTCTTGCACATCATCATCATGCTTATGTTGCACGTCATGATCACAATCACACACATAAGCATCCTAAGGTGTACAAATGTACACATTGTGGCCGCAAAGGCCATCTAGCAAAGTTTTGTTTTGATAGATTACATCATATAAATTTTGCTAATCATAAAAATATTTGGGTGCCTTACAATACTAACCCTAAAGGACCCAAGAGAAAATGGGTACCAAAGTCCCCACCTTTTGTATTTGATGTAGGTGAGGGCTCTCACAAGACGTGAGAGATTTGGTACCTGGTGGTGGTTGCATGGACTGATGGACATACTTTTGATGCACCGCTATCAAGGAGGTTTTGGTGGGACAACCACCATGTTTGGAGTTTTTGGAGCATAGTCTATGTTGGTAACTATCTCTTAAAACTCTTAGTTTATTTACATGCTTCTTTCATTTGATGATCATTTGAGCATGTTCATGTTTTATGCTTCATGTGGTAAATACTAGTTTAAATGTAGTTTTTATCAAAACTTGCATGTATACATGTACAAATAGTGAGAACAAATTGATTCATATATGTTTGCACTCCATGCTCATTTGTACCCACTATATGCACATGTATAAGTTAGTTTTGATGATTCTTTCGTTTACACTTGCTTTGCCAAATTTTATGATTTTACTTCATGTATAAGTATTTTTAATTCAAATCTAATAAATATACATGTATACCCGTGAGTCTCTTGCCTTCATGCAAATACAATTGATAGACTCTTTTATGTTTGGGATATGTATGTGTATTGTTAAGATTGGATAAATCATACATATACCTAGAAGTGTGCTTTGTTTTATGAAAAATGAATGTTCATGTTTGATGATAAAAAAAAATGAATTTTTATGATTTAAAAATGATAATCACACTTTTTGAGCTTCAATGTCTATTTTCATGAAAATGCTATTTACATGACTTTTGAACACTCACACTTTATTTATTTTGTCATGACTTAGTTTCATGGACATATTTTTGAGCTTTATAGACTATGAGTGTAAATTTTGTGTATTTAGTTTTGTTTCATGAAAAATATATGATTTATTGTATTTTGAAGGATCTTTAACTAGTTTTTCAAAAATTAATTTAACTAGTTATTTATTCTTCAATGTTTATGAGATATACACATAATCCTATTATTGGTTCAATTGGTATCATTGAATCATTTCAATTGGTATCAATTTGACTCTATTTTTATATATACTCATATTTTGTTTTCTATATATGTATGTATCAATTTCAATTGGTATACTCATTTTTCATACATATATATGATTTGTTTTGTGCTTAAGTTAAAATCGATTTACATGTTTAAAAGCACAAACCTTGTTTATGCTAAGCTTACTTCAAATTTTTTTTAAGCTTATGCATTATGTTTTAAAATTGGTATCAAAATAAAAAAAATTATGTTTATTTGATATCTCAAATTTTGTTTTAAGAAAGAAAAATTCAAAATTTTGTTTTATAAGAAAATTCAAAATTTTTGAGTTGTATTGCCTATATGCAAGGAGAGCTTAACATCTCTTCTATGTATAGATTCATGTGAGTGTATTGTATATTAAGGAGCTTGACAACTCTTTTTTATGTGGTACACGTGTGTAGGGGGAGCTTCACATCTCCTCTTATGCATTGCATATTATGTGTTATGTGAATTAGGGCTTGTCATCCCTCTTTCATGTAATGCATATATGTAGGGAAGTTAACTTAGCGTCTTCCTCTTCATGAATGTATATCGCATATAACCTTTTATTGATATGTTTGATTTGACCCCTTTATTGGTTTCTTTGTTTATGACAAAAAGGGGGAGAAAATTTGTTGATTGTGTTTTTACCCCTTTGTTGATGATTGACAAAAAGGGGGAGAAGAATTTGAGATTTATATGCATGTTAGTAGAATTTATGTTTTATGCATATATGTTTTGTTTTGCAAATAGGAGAAAAATATTTGATTTGTTTTATCTCCATATATTTGCATACATGTTTATGAGCATACATTGCATATTTATTTTATGTGTTATGCATGAGTTAAGGGGAAGCTTCTTTGAAGCTTTACTTTAATCCATGCATATATAACTTCATGAGTTTTGCCATCATCAAAAAGGGGGAGATTGTTGGCCCAAAGGCCCATCACTCTAGTTTGATGATGATCAACTCATGAAGTTATAGTACTAATGATCTTGTGTTTAATTAGTGTCAGATTTATAATCAAGATCTTAGTAGGTGTGGAGCTTCAACAAAGGATTTAAAGTCACATTTTGGAGCTAGCACCGTTGATTCATGAGCCTATGCATCAAGACCACATCAAGTACTCAAGAGGAGTCGAGCTCGTTGGATTGCTTTTGGACCAAGTCAAGATGATGAGAAGACTTCAAGGAAGACTTCAAGATCAAGACTTGTATCTAGGTATAAGATTTAGTTTTTTAGAAGATTTTGTTTTAGTTAAAATGTAAAGGATAGAGTAGTTGGTGGATTGCTCAAGTACATATACACACACTCTCTTGATTTAATGTCTTTTCATAAAAGAATTTTCAGTTTAGAAAAGACTTTCATTTTTGAAGAATACTATTTGGTTTTGGTGTTTTCTTATATACATGTTTTAAACCAAAACCATATTTAGAGCTTAATGCCAAAAACATAGATATTTCATCTTAATTGTGTAGTGGATCATATCCATACACACTATGCTTTAATGAATTCAAAATATCTTGTTTTTGTATCATGAAGAAGTTTGGAAAACAAGTTTTAGAAAAATACTAGTTTTCATTTGAGCCAATATTTCCTACTTACAAAAATAGTCCAAATCTTTTGTAACATGCCTTGATTTTGTGCAAGCATGTTTGTTATCAAAGTATATTGGTAAAACTATTTTTGTAGATTTTTTCTATATTTTATGGGATTTTATTCTATCAAAGACCAAGTTTTAAATCCCTTAACAGTTTTCTGACCTGGCTTCAGCGGTCGACCGAGCCGGTCGACCGACGTGCACGGACGTGCACAGCCAGTTCTGGCAGGAGGGCCGGCCGACCGACCCGGTCGACCGTCCAGAGAGCTCTGCTCTCTGGAAAGGCCCCGGGCGGCCGGGCGGCCGACCGGACAGAGAGTTTACTCTCTGTATCCTTGCCTCGGTCGGCCGGCTGGTCGACCGATGGCACAACGGTCTGAAATTTGACTATTGGCCGGTCGGCCGGACTGTCGACCGACAGGCCTGACAGAACCCCAACGGCTAGTTTTTCTGAGCCTATAAATTTGGGGGTTTGGGCATTGTTTTTCACCAAGATTTCTAGTGGACTTTGAGTCAGTTTTTCCCACTTCTTTAAAAGAGTTTTCTCCACTAAATTGAGAGCTAATACTTCCAATCAAAAGGGGAGTTTTATCAAGAGTGTTTAAAAAGAGATTTCTTGAGTTTTCCTCCACCATCTCTTCCTTATTTTTCTCACACATACACTTGAGCTATCCATTGCTATTCATCTTATAGGAGTATTGTAGTGAGAGTTTTTATTGGTGATCAAAGTGTTTAGATCACCAAGAGATCTTTCTTTGTACTTTGAGGAGGCGGCAAGTGTGCTCGCGGTGGTTTAGAGTTCGATTGTGAACTCTTGGTTTGAGGTGCGGCCTCGGCAAGCTTGTGGGGCTTGCGTGTGTACGGGACTAGAGAGTCCGAGGGTTTGTAGGTGTTGTGGCACCGAGGAGTGATCCATTGGGATCAAGCATAGTGGAAATCCTTCGTGTGTCGAAGGCGGGGATGTAGAGCAAGTGTGCTCGAACCTCGAAACAAATCCCTTGTGTTTGCGATTGCTCACTCTCTCTCTCTCTTTGTCTTTATATCTTGCATACTTTTATTGTCTATCTTTATATGCTTGATATATTCATTTGTGCTCATTGATATACATGCGTGGGATTGTTTGCTAACACTTGTATTCAACCAAGAGAGCCAACGCGGCACCTCAACCCTTATCTAGGGGAATCTAGAGGAGTTTGTCCAGAGGCCTTCACGGGGAATTCGGCAACACTCTTGTGTTATACGTGGTGTTTAGTGTAGGAGTTTAGTTTAGGTCATAATAGTTTTTAATTCCGTATTATTTGTCATTAAATGACCATTAGGTTAGCCATCACCTATTCACCCCCCTCTCTAGAAGAACTTACACTTGAATCACCAATATTAAGTCACACTCCATTATTGGAAAATAAATGTGGACTTGAGTTTCAACTTCTTGACTTGGACCCAATTCCTGAATCTATTTCGACTCCTGAACCTTTACTTGACTTAAGTCACTTTCCTGAGTCGGTATTAGTTCTTATACTTCCTGAGTCCAAGTCAATCATTCTATCTTTTCATACTCCTTTCTGGGACGAGGTGGTTGACAAATTTGACTCCAAAATTAATTATGGAATTTGAAAATTAGATGGGGTCAAATATTTAATAAAAATCCTTCATGGATACATCATTCTAATGGGTTATATTAAAGAAATTTCTGGTGGGTTCCTCCGAACACCACAAAAAGTATATTCGGCCGCATTTCGTGGACCAATCAGACCACCACCGGAACCACCACCTTAAGGTAACATTTTCCTTCCCTTTCATCTTTTTCATGCATCTATGCATTAATTCATACATTGAGGACAATGCATGAGATAGGTGTGGGGGAGGGTTCTAACATAACTTAGTTTTTTTTTTTTAAAAAAAAACAAATTTTAACATTTTCTTTGCTTTTAAAAATTTTTTGAAAATAGAAACAATATTTTGACATATTTTTTGTAAGAAATTAAGTTAATTTTAAGGAATAAGAAAATCCAAATTAGGATTTCTTATACTTGGTCAAAATAAGATTATTTGTTTGATTTTTAGGGTTAGGAAGATAATTTGTCAAAGTAATTTAGTCTTGATCTTTACCTTAATGAAATATGCACACTTCATACACTTACACACTTAGGGTTCAAAAACAAAGATTCTTATGCCTTATATAAAAAAAAAAAAGAAAGAAAGAAATGAACAAGTCTAATTATTGATTAGCTAGGTGTTTTGGCCTAAGCAAGCCTTAGTATTTATGCGAAAGATGATTAGATAAGTTTGAAAAGAATATATATATATATATAAAATCCTCTGATTAAGTTGGGTATTTGTGCCTAATAAAGCATAAGTATTCACGCCCAAAGAGGTTCATATAATAAAATCCTTAGTTTTGTGGCCTTGTTTGCTCGAGTCCTTAAGTCCTGGGGTGTTTCTCACCGGTGCCCTAAGACCATTTGGTTTGGGAGTCATCGATTAGAGGCTCGTTACATGGGCAGATTAGAAAGCCTAATAGAACTAAGAAATAATACCACAATATATATATATATATATATATATATATATATATATATATATATATATATATATATATATATATATATATATATTATATATATATATATAAAACAAGGCATAAGAGTTAGAGTTAATGAACCCTTAGTAAAAATTTTCACGCTCACAAGGTGCATATGACTTAGGGTAAAGTAATAGACTAGATGAGAAGTACAATTTGACTCCTTACTTTGATTGATAACAAATTTTTGAATAGAGACTAAGTGTAGGAATGAAAAATTCAGTTTTCCTATAACTTATAGATTGCTTAAATCTTACAATTATATTTCAAATATTTTCTCTTTCAAAATGCTTTTCGAAAATACTAACTCTTTGTTTCCCTTTCTTTATGGATTTTGTGGGTGTAATCCGCTGAAAAACCCTCACGAGACAAAACTCGTCCTCTAGGGGAAACCTAGAGGTTTAACGGCTTGTTGCACATGCTCAGTGCAATCGCGTGACCTGCGAAAGTGGTCTAATAATCCTTAGTATAGTTTAGTTGTTTTGCTCAAGGACGAGCAAAGATAGGTATGGGGTGTGATTGGTCGCTAATGTTGCATATTTAGTATAATATTTTCATACTTATTATAGAATAAAATCTGTATTGTCCTAATTAATTGTTTAATTTATTTGCAGGCTCATTCCTTTAGGAGATGAAGAGAAATGAGCCCAAAAGCCTACCAAATTCTGAATTAAATCAGAATTAATTCGCACTCAGTAAATCAAGGCAAAATCAAGAGGTTGAAAACCGGTTGAGAAGAATCCTCTCAGAATCGATCGGTTAAAGCCAAGAATCAAAGGCCATTTCGTCACAATCCTGGACTCAAACGAGAAAAGCAACTGAAGATAAAAGCATAACGTGAAACCGGGGAGACCCACCAACAGGGTGTGGCCACCTAGCCACACCCTGGCCGCGAAAACGCGGCCAAAGCCGCGTTTCCGCGGCTTGGTTGTGGAGTTAGGGGGAGCGTTTGCTCCCCCTATCTCCCGGGATCCTGTAGGTTGGGTTTTTGCCTATAAAAAGCCAGTATTTTCACTGAAAATGGGACGACCATGCAGAGATAGGATTTAGACTAGTTTTCATTTCTTGTAGTTTAGGTCTTTCTTTTCTTTTTATGTAATTTGTATGTAAGCTTAGGTTAGATGAAGATTCATGTAAGTAAGAGAGGGAGGCTGATGTTGAGAGTGACACGATGTACCCTCCTCCTTTCTTCCATTGTTTCTGCAAGTAATAAAGGTAAATGTTTTTGTTTTATGTTCATATTTTCTTTTGTTTCCTTATTCCTCTTTCTACTTTACCTCTTTTATTTTGATGAGCTTGCAAGTAAATCCAGAAGCATAAGTATAACGATGTTGTGTGAGTGCCAACGATAGTTCATGAAGACGTTCTCCTCCTCAAGATCCGTATCACTTCATTCTTGCGCCGCTTGATGATATAATGCGAACAGGGACTGAGCTCGATCCTATGATCTATGCGTTGAACGCCTCCAAGCAAGGTAGAACATGCAAGGTTTCCAGGTAAGTCATCAATCAAATTAGGTAAGTATTTCTTCAACCTTCTTTCTTTTCTTTTATTTCTTTAGTATAGATCGCCAACACGATTTCTTTCACCACATCTTTCAAATCGTTTTCACTCTTTTTTTCCAATTCATTTGCATATAGTCATTCTCTGGTTTTCTCCACCTCTTCATCTATCGCTTTCTTTTTAACTTTAACCTTTAACTCTTCTTTCATTTTTATTTCTTAAAACAAAGAAGAACTTTCGTTTATTTTCATAAAGATTTCAATAAAGAACCTTGAACGCTTCCATCGCAAACCCTCCTTGTGGATCACGACCCGCATAGCCACTTGCTATAGCGGTAAGAATTGAGCCCTTCCACATTTTTATTAAAAGTTTTGAAATTCGTATTTTTTGTGCAGGTTTTACCTCAACCAGATCCTCCAAAGGGGCTCAATACTCCTTTCCGCTTTGACATATTGGTACAGCTCACCAATATTCTAGCTCATTGACTCTGTATGAGCTACTTCGCCTCTCAAAGGAGACAAGAAAGGCGCTTAAAGATGCACCTGCTGACTTAGAAACGTTTCTGACACAAGTGCTAGCAACCTTTACTGATAACGATGGGATTCCATGCCCCCAATATTATTTGGTGCAATGATAGGTGACATACATCACCTTCACTCCTTAGGGCATGCTCCTTAAAGATAATAAACACGATAGACCTCTATACTATACTAGTTATATTGGTTCTACATGTATCTAGAGGATCCAAGTTGATCTGGGGTCTGCTCTCAGCATCATCCCAGAGAGGCTTCTCTACTTTCTGGGTATCCCACTTAATAAGCTATCCACCACCACTATAATATTTATGACTTCAATGTCGGGAGTAGTCACCCTCTAGGTAAGATTCATCTCCGATGTCAAATTGGAGATTTGAATTCAGAAGTGACGTGCCACATCATCGACGCTGACACGTCTTACAATCTTTTTCTCGGACGACCATGAATCCATGCCAACTGGATCATCCTTTCCACATTGCAACAATGTTTCAAATAGATGGGAGACGATACTATAGTCCGAACGGTATCCCTGAGGTACAAACGTTCAAAGGAGTGGAGAACTACTTCACTGACTCCCTCCTCTACCAGAGGGTATCGAGCTACTAAAACAGTCATTACCTGTAACCTCGGCAGTGGCAATGAGGCAGACTCAGAACCAGAAAAAGATGCACCAGCTATTATTAGTATAAAACCAATTGTAGCGTATCTGAATGTTATGATTGTAATGACCCCGCCGAAAATGAGGGCAAGTGGATTCTTAATGAGAATATTGCTTTTGATTATTCCTTGTGTCTTAAGGACGTTTGGTCCTTGCACATGCATTTACCAATCTCAGAAATAGCATGCATGCATATTCAGGACAATGAAGGGTCTGTCTTCATTGTCCCTCCTTGTAAAAGGGACCAATCACCAATTGTCTTTGGCAGAGGTCGGGCTCAAGCCTCGATACCTAGAGAATAAGACGATGACCTAGAACCCTCACAATTCTTTCATTACGCACGGCCAACGTACCGCATGATGAAAAGGATGGGGTACAGCTTAAATAGCAGAGATGGCTTGAATTTCAGTAAATGGCGGCGTATACCTTTGTAGCCTTCCATACCTGAAGGAAAATCTCCCAACTATTATTACCGCATGCACAGAGGGTTGGAATATGTCACTCTGCTTCCATAGTCGAAACCTGAGTCTGGCAGATCGCCACCATCACAATCTTCAGATTCATCCAGCTGAGATTCTGATCTTAGTGTGGGAGTAGTCTACAAAAAGCTATTAGCCAACATGACATCTATCAGTCAGACGGAGCAAGACGAAGACATTGAGCCATTCAATGCTAATCCTTGGGCTCAATAACTGGATTTTCAATGGGAGAAATGTTTCGAACAACGCGAACCTCTGACCAAAGATAAGATAATCTAAGTTGATGTGGGTGATCAACACACCCAAACTCATCTCTATAAGTGAAAGCCTATCGCCAGTAGAGAAACAAGACCAATATCCCTCATACGGGAGTATATTAACGTCTTTGCGTGGAGCTATGAAGACATTCCTGGCCTCGATACTCAGGTGGCTATACATCGTCTTAATATCAAACCGGATGCTAAACTGATTAAGCAGTAACAATGACAATTTTGACCTGACATCATGGAAGCAATCAAAACTGAAGGTTATAAACTCATCGAATGCGTCTTCATTTGAGAGGAGCAGCTCCCAGACTGGTTGCTAATATATCCATGTACTTAAGAAAAACAGAAAGATCAGAATCTGTATCAACTTTCGTAACACCAACACAGCTTGTCCTAAGGATGAATTTCTATTTCCCATTACTGATGTCATGATTGACAACACATGTGGCTTCTAAAGGATGTCCTTCATGGATGGATTTTCAGGGTACAATCAGATTAAGATGCACCTGAAGGTTGAGAACACGTGTCATTCAGAATGCCATTGGGAGTATACTATTACATAGTAATGTCATTCGGATTAAAGAATGCAGGTGCAACTTATCAACATACCATAAGCATAATTTTTCGTGACTATCTACGAAAAATAATGGAATGATATGTAGACGACATTGCAATCAAGAGTCGCAGCAAAAACAACCATCTCGATGACCTGATAACCCTGTTCAATCTCATGCGGGCTCACCAACTGAAGATGAACCTGACCAAATCATTCTTGAGAGTGTCGAGTGGTAAATTCCTTCGATTCACAGTCACATCCAAAGAAATTCATCTTGACCCTAACAAAGTTGAGGCAATTTAGGGCACGCAACCCCCGAAGACCCTCAATGACCTCAGAGGTCCACAAGGCAGACTAGCCTATATCTGAAGACTCATTGCAAAATCTTTTAGGCCATCGCCAATCATTTACACAGTTAATGAAAAAAGGAGTCTCCTTCGTATGAGATGAAGCTTACCAAAAAGCTTTTGAAGATATCAAAGGATATCTTACCAAGCCTCCAGTCCTGGTGTCCCTATTTCTGAAAATCATTCCTGCTCTATGTGCGAGTTATTGTCCACTCTCTGGGCGCTCTTCTTGCACAAAAAAATGATGAAGGCTGAGAATAGGCCATCTACTACTTGAGCAGAACTCTAATCGGGGCCGAATCTCGATATAACCCCGTCGAAAAGAAGTCTCTAACTCTCGTCTTCGCTAACTAAAAGACGCGACATCATTTGGTTGGCCAAACTATACATGTCATTCAAGAGTCAACCCCATGCGCATTCTCATGATGAAACCGGGGTCCTTGAACTCTAGACTAGCTAGTTGGGTCATTCTATTGTCCCAATATGACATGACTTTTGTCCTCTAAAAGATGGTCAAGGGGCAAGCTCTTGCAGACTTTCTGGTAGCTCATCTAGTTTTGAAAATGTCGAAACTACACACGAATATTCTGGACGAGGTTATCGAAGCCAGTATGATCTCAGAAGATGAAGTATGGCCAATGTTTTTTGACGGTGCATCAAGAACAGGCTATACAGGCAAGATCATTGCTAGAGTGGGGATAGTATTGTCTCGCCAGAGAATCACGTTTTTTCTCATGCATTTTCATTAACAGAGCGCTACTCTAATAATATAGCCGAGTACAATGCTTTACTCATTGGCCTCCAGCTCACTCAACAAATGGGGATACGATACCTTGAAGCTTATGGTGACTCCAAAATGATTATCAGGCAAGTCAAAGGAGAGGATGAGGTCCGTCATGAGGACCTGATACCTTAACACCATGCAGCCATCAAGTTAGCCGACTCATTTGATGTCTTCTATATTAGCCATGTGTCTCACCACCTGAATACAAAGGCAGATGATTTAGTTGTGCTCGCGACTACATTAGCCTTACCAGCAGGTACCACTTATTGCCTTATGGTGGCTATTCGTCATCTCTTCTATCTGAAGGATTGTTTAGAGGTTAGCAAAGTTCATATAACCTCGACCAACTTTGAACCAAGGGATTGGTGATTCACGATCATTGACTACGCTTTGCATGGCATACTGCCCGATGTTCTCAAGGAAGTGGTTTCTATTCGATGAAGATCTACTCGATTCTACTATGATGCAGTGGTGAAGACATTGTACCACCGTTCATATGATGATATACTCCTTCATTGTTTATCCAGTTTGGAAGCATGAAAAGTACTTAAAGAGGCCGAGATGGCATATGTGGAGCTCATCAACCAGGTCTAAAACTCAAGGACTGACTGCACCAACTCGGTTATTATGGACAACCATAATTACTAACACAGTCGAATATGCATGAAGGTGTATAACCTATCAAATCAGTTCATACACCAACCCCTGGAGCTACTCCACCCCATAGTCGCTTCATGGCCATTTGAAGCATGGAGAATTGACGTTGTAGGACCCATCAGTCCTCCGTTGGCGAAAGGTCATTGGTTCATCCTTGCGATAACCGATTACTTCTCAAAATGGGTGAAAATCGCACCTCTCACTGAAGTTAAAATCATTAATGTGGTCAACTTCATCAAACACCATGTCATCCACTGATTCAGTGTCCCCAGGCGGATCATCTACGACAATGGTCTCCAATTTGTAAGCCAATCGTTCTATCGGTTCTGCGACAAGTACCAAATTTATATTATAGCTCAACTGCTTACAACCCTTCCGCCAACGGGTTAGCAGAGACATTCAATAAGACGATCATCAAGCTCTTCAAAAAGTTCATCTCTTCAAGAAATCGAGATTGGAACAAGAAGCTCAGTGAATGTCTTTGGGCCTATCGAATGACAATTCGAACTCCTACAGGCAATACACCTTTCCTCTAGTTTATGACAGTCATACCTTTAGAGATACAAATGCCATCGCTTTGTATTGCCCTGGCAGCCAAGATGATAGAAGGAGATAATGATCATTTGCTTGCTCAGGAGTTGGAAGCGCTGGGCGAGAAGCGGCTACAAGCTCAACAGCGTATTGAGTTGTACCAAGCTCGAATCTCGAAGTCCTTCAATAAAAAGGTCAAGGAGAGAATCTTTCAGACAGGAGATTTGGTCTTAGCTGTCAGGCGACCTATGGTCATGACACACAAGATCAAGGGTAAATTTCAACCTAAATGGGAGAGACCCTTCATGGTAGAGGCAGTCTACTCAAATGGAGCATACCGCCTAGCGAATCCAAACGGCGACACGCTCGTGGTGTCGATTAATGGCAAGTTCTTGAAGAAATACTATTCTTGGTCATGTTCATATTATACCTCTGATCAAGAAAGTACTATATATAACCATGCTAACATTAAACCCTGGCCATTAAGACAGACTTATCTGACTGTCTCTTCTACAAAAAATCCTTTGTCCTCGATGGAATCAATTTCATACATCCAGCTATTATGATACAAGATGTTAACATAAAAAAGAAGACAAGGGAAAATTTTCTGGTTTAGTCTTGTCATTCTTCTTACTTTGAAGTTCAGCATGCTTAAACGGTGATGTTAAGCGCTCTTCTTTCTGATTGTTCCTTGCCGATCTAGAAAGATGACGACTGTTCAATATGTAAATTATCTCTCCGGCTCTGTCAGTCGATGAATCACGATTCGGTCTCGTGACGACCTTGATCGAGCTGAGTTCATTGAAGAAAGTTCATAACACATCTCAGCAGAACCTTTTCACTGTTTTCACATTCATATCTGGATTCGGTGTTTAGCTGCAAGCTGAATCTTGATCACGATGACCATAAATTGAATCTTTGCAATAAATTTTGACTTAATCGACAAATTTCTCACAGAGTTTATGTTTCATATCTTGACTTGATGACCAACCGAGAACAAGATTCCCGATTGGGTGACACTTCATCAGGAATTTTGACTTACTCGATAAATTTCCTATGAAGTTTACTCTTTAATCTCCATAGATATTTTAGAAGTCATCAGTAGAATGCAGAAAGATCCACTTCAAATGGCATGATCTGAAGCCTTCGGCAAATAAGGCTAGAAGAAAGTATTGGCTTCTAAGCTTAATATAAAATTCTCGATAACTCATCATGCTGAGAAAAATAGCATGGCTAGCCCAACATAAATAGTAGTTGGTAAAGGCACACCGAATTCGTTGATAGCTAAGGGTTTACTAAAAATCCTAAGAGACCTGATCCCATTTGATTCCTCTAAAATCCTCTACCAATTCCCTTTCATGGAATGGTAGACCCACAAAGCAAATAACTCATGATAAAGTTTTCGCCTCTGACTTTAATTTCATTTTAGGAATATTACTCTCCTATTCTCCAGTAAGAATGCTTTGATTCTTAAAATTTTGGGAGCATTATCTCCTATTTCCCAGCAAAATTTTCTAGCAATATTCTTATATTTTGCAAAGAACGGTCGATTCCACCAAAGTCCTTTGCCAATTTCCATCCATGGAATGGTAGGATCACACCAAAATATAATCATTTTCCCAGCAAAATGAACTACATATCAAGCCTGTCATGTTAACATCAAACCTCTAACAGTAAAAACTTTTGAATATCCCCGGCAGATCCTGCTAATATCCCCAACGAATTGGAACCCACCAGTTATTCTCTACGATAGAATAGTGGGCTCACTCAAATTTTTGTTGCAACAGCACGTTAACCCTTGTCAAGTTAACATCAAATCTCTGACAATTCACTCTAGTGAATCCCCAAGCGGAGAATTTATCATGATCACTTCGGGCAAAATCCCTTTCTGAAATTCCCAACAAGGAATTTGCATCCTATCTCCCCCAGCTTGATTGTCACATTAACATTATACCTCTGATAATTCTTTAAAGTGTGGGATCCTTTTAACTCCCTAGTGAGTTCTTAATAGATGCCTCTCGGAGTCTTTTTAGTCCCCAGTTGACTCTTTGGTTGTCATGTTAATATTTACCTTTGATAATTCTTTAAAGTATTTTCTCACAGAATTTATAAAGATGCTAATCCTTTTTAACTCCCCAGTGAGTTTTTAGTAGATTCCCCTTTCAGTCCTCAGTGGACTCTTTGGTTGTCAAGTTAATATTATACCTCTGATAATTTCTTCTAAAACTGCTCCAAGGAAATACTAAATTCCTCATGGAGTATCAAATCACATTCCCCAGTAGAATAACCTCTTTTTTCGTCATGTCCAGTTCATCACCTCTGAACGGTAATACTCTAAGCTTGGTGGCTTCTCAATTGATTATGTCTGTCTTATCTTTGATCTGACAGATAGCCAAGGCTTATCTTCTAGTCCGATAAGGACTCCCCTTCTTGCCATCATGTCCAGTTCATCACCCCTAAATGGCAATACTCTAAGCTTGGTGGCCTCTCAATCGGTTATGTCCGTGTTACCTCTGAACTGACAGATAGTCAAGTCTTATCTTTCAGTCTGGAAGTGACTACCCTTTTGCCCTTATGTCTAGTTCGCCATCTCTAAATGGCAAAGCTCTGAGTCTGAAATTTCTTAGTCAGTTATGTCCAGTTTACCACCTCTAAACCGATGGGTACTCATATCTCTTCCCTTTCTATGATACTCAAAATGTTATGTCCAGTTCGCCACCTCTGAAAGATGAGTCTATAACCTTATTCTCAATTCCCTTGCCAGGGCCGGGAGTTCTTTGCTGTCAAGTTAATACGACTACCTCTGAATAGCGAATTGCGAGCCTGATGTCTCTTAGTTGGTCATATCCAGTCTATCACCTCTGAACTGACGGGGGCCCAAATCCAATTCATCCTTGGGCTAGCTGCTAAATTAATATGACTACCTCTCACAGCAGATTCAAATTTTAGTATGTCTTAGTCTATCACATCCGGTTTATCACCTCTGAATAGACGGGTCCCTAAAATCAGGTTCACCTTTTCTTTGTCGTCATGTCCAGTTTATCACCTTTAAATGACAAAATTTCGAGCTTTGTGGCTTCGCAATCAGTCATGTTCAGTTCATCACCTCTGCACCAACGATAGCCAAGTTTCGCCCTTTTTGTTTACTGTTATGTCCAGTTCATCCCCTCTGAACAGTAAACATCTCAAGTATGATAATCTCTAACTGGTTATGTCTGGTTCATCATCTCTGAACCAATGATTAACCAGTCTCAACCTTCTTTTGTCGTTATGTCCAGTCGCCACTTCTGAATGACAGATGTTCAAGTGTTATGGCTCTCAGTCGGTTATGTCCAGTTCATCATCTCTGAACCAACATCTAGTCGCTACTTTCGTTTTGCCGTTATGTCCAATTTTTCATCTCTGAATAGTAAAACTCTGAATTCGGGTATTTCTCAATTGGTTATATCCAGTCCATCACCTCTGAACTGATCAATGTTCGAATTTCATCTTCAGTCCCTCGTGGACTTCCCTTTTTGTTGTCATGTCCAGTCCATCACCTCTGAACAACAAATATTCTGAGTTTGGTAAATTCTCAATCGGTTATGTCCAGTTCATTACATCTAAACCGACAAGTATCCAATCTCACTTTTCTTTGTCGTTACAACCATTTTACCACCTCTGAAAGACAAAATTTTAGGTTTGATAATTCCTAACATGTCACGTGTCATCTCAGAACAAATGGATTATTAGACCTACCCTCTCAAATCCCCAGTGGATTTATCTACTTGTTGATTCTAACATGTTTTCAACCTCTGGATAGATTAGCTACACTTTATTTTACTTTCGAGAGTTTTATATATGGAGTTGCATCTCCATATACAGTCCGCTAAAGAACTAATTCATTGAATTTCTTTTATGGAAAGTTTAAATTACATGCGGATGGTTGGAAAAGCAAAATGGGTTGAAGTTAAAGCACCGAAGCCTCGTTCCTGAAGCACGTGCGCAATTGAAAACACTTGAGTGCTAAAATGTAGAACTAAAACATTGTCGCCTCACTGTCGAAGCACTCACGGAGCTAGCGGCGCATGTGAAGTTAGCACAAAGAGAACTCTAGCAGTGAAGCTGCTTGAAGTCATGCAGTGAAGCTTCACTAAACCATAGCCTTCCCATAGTGAAGCTAGAGCCAACACAGTGTAGTCCCACTCCAACAACCAAATTGCAAGTGCTATACTTGCTTTAAACAGGTTTGAGCACCCAGAGCAATTCAAAGTGTTTTGAAATGTGCACCAAGTCCATTATAGATTTACGAAAACTTTGAAGAGGGTTTTGTTGACACTCCAAAAATACAAGATCTCGGATAGCCCTCAGGCTGGTTGAATAATGTCTAACCGGTTGGTATTTTCAAAAGACAGGTTGCAGACAAGTGAGCAGAGAGCCAGAAGGTGGTTAAAACTAAGCCAAAAGATTGGCTAAGGAATAGCTTCGCATGAGACTTTGAGCAAGCTTCACACCAGAGCTAGCTCCGCTTTTCAATGCTGCAGTGGGTTAGTTTTGCCTGAAGCCCTTCATAGCTCCGCAAAGAGCTGACTGATAGCTTCGCCTGAAACTTTGGGATAGCTTCATCTGAAGCATGAAATAGCTCTACCGAGAGCTAACTTATAGCTTTGCCTGAAAGTTTATCTAACTTCGCCTGAAGCATAAAACAGCTCTGCTGAGAGCTAAATTATAGGTTTGTCTAAAGCTTTATCTAGTTTCGCCTGAAGCTTTTAAGAGTTATGCTGAAAGCTAACTTATAGGTTCGTCTGAAGCTTTTAACAGCATTGCTGAGAGCTAATTTATAGTTTCACCTGAAGCTGTTCCTAACTTCACATGAAACTTCTTTTAGCTTCAGTGTGAGCTCATTTTCTAGTTTCGCTGCAAGCTTTGCATATCTCTGACAAGAACGAAGTGCCAGCTTCGCAGAAAGCTCAGTAGATCCATTGAGTTTAGCTTCGCATGAAGCTCTTCCCTTAGCACCGTTGTGAGCTAGCTTCACCACAAGATTTATGGTCATTTTATGACCAGTTAAATCTCTGCAAGAGATCAATATAGTTAAAATCAAATTTGGCAATTGATTGCCATGATCTCTTGACCCCTCAATCAGTTGAGAAGATCAAGGAAGATCCTTCAATTGGTTGGAAAGAATTGAGGCAAATCCCTCAATCAGTTGAGAGGATTAGGGAAAATCACTTGATTAGTGGAGAAAATCAAGGATTGTTGTAACAACTCTGAGCTAGCTGGCTGACTAGCTTCACAAAAGCTGCAGCGAAGCTATTTTAGCTTCGTTATGAAGCTAAACTACTAATTTTTAAGAGTTGTTACATCTTCTGAAGACTATAAATAGCCCATTGCTAGACAGGATAAAGGGGGTTGGAATTTTTCCCATCAAGGCTAAGGGAGGAGTTTTTTCTGATCAGGTTGTTGGCTGTCAACTGAAGATTCTCAAGAGGAGGTTGAAATTCCCCCATCCCTAGCTTTCGAGGTTTTTTAGAGAACTTTGCTTCTCTTTTTTAGGGTGTTAATACCCCAAAGATCTTTCTCTCTCAAGGATTTTCAGAACTGGTGAGAAGGAAATCCCTAAGCAGAAGACTTGAAGATTCAATCACTCGCAACGTCAACAGAACAAAGTAGTCGCGCGCTGACAAGACTTCCACCGGTGTACTTTCTCAGAAACTCTAACAGAAGAGGGCTCTTTTAATTTTTTACTCTTTTAATCAATTATGTAATTCTCTTCATCTTTTGTAAATTTTTACCCTTTTCAAAATCAATGGAAAACAAGAATAATAACCAAGGATATGAGTAAGCAATCTATTACCTAAGCAGGACCATGATCAGAGCTCAGCATCACTGCAACCCGGTCAAAAAGGAGTGTCTAGCTTTGGTCTTCGCCATCCAGAAGATGTGACACTATCTTGTAGGCCAGACCATTTACATCCTCTCTAAGGTCAATCCTCTGAGATTTCTTATGACAAAACCCTCATCGCTAAATAATCGATTGACAAAGTGTGCTATCTTACTCTCGCAATATAAAATGCAATTCTGCCATAGAAAGTCATAAAGGGACAAGCCGTGGCAGATTTCTTGGTTGAACATTCAGATTCAAGAACAACCAAACTTTACGAATGTAGTTCACCTAGAGGGGGGTGAATAGGTGATAAGCTAATCTAATGATGAATTAATGCGGAATTAAAACTATTTAAGCAAACTAAAAACTATTAAGCTAAACACACAAGGTATAACCTAAGAGTGTAGCCGAATTCCCGGTGACGGGCTCTGGACTATCTCCTCAAGATTCCTCTAGATAAGAGTTGAGGTGCCGCTATGGCTCTCTTGGTTGAATACAAGTATGAGCAAACAATCCCAAGCAAATATCAATTTAAGCACAAGTATATATCAAGCATATAAAGAAGAAATCAATATAAGCATGCAAGATATAAACACAAGTGAGAGATAGAGAGAGAATCGCAAACACGGGAGATTTGTTTTGAGGTTCAAGCACCCTTGCTCTACGTTCCCGCCTTCAACACTATGAAGGATTTCCACTAGAATCAATCCCACCGGATCACTCGGTGCCGCAACACCTATAAGGAGTTCACACTAGAACTCTTGGACTCACTAGTTCCTCTCTTGTTCCCGCAAGAACTACACACGCAAGCACACTAGCTTGCCGAGGCCGCACCTCTACACCGAACTCCCACAAGAACTCAAACAACGCGAACCCGCAAGTTTGCCTCCTCAAATATAAAATGAAACACTTTAGTGATCTCAACACTTTGATCACCTAGAAGCACTCTCACAACAACTCTCCTATAGGATAGATATGGCAATGGAAAGCTCAAGTATGTGTGAGAAAAACAAGGATGAATTTGTGGTGAAAAACTCAAGAAAATCTTTTTTATAACACTCTTGATAAACTCTCCTTTTGATATGGAAGTTTTAGCTCTAAAACAAGTGGAGATAAACACTAAAAGATGTAGGAAAAACTTGTTTGAAAATCCACTTCAAATCTTGTTCAAAATAGCCCAAAACAGTCCCATATAAATAGACTCCAAAAACTAGCCATTGCAGACAACTCAGCAGAATTTTCTGTTGTTTGTCGACCGCCCGGTCGACCGCCAACGGTCAGATTTTCAATCGTTGTTAAAAGCGGTCAACCGGTCAGTCGATCGAAAACTGGGCTATGACCTAGCGGTCAACCGCCTGGTCGACCGAGGCCGTTTACAGAGAGCAGAAGCTCTCTGACGATCGATCGTGTGGTCGATCGGCCCTTGGCTGTGCACATTTTTGCACATCGGCCGATTGCCTGGTCGACCAATTTCTGGCTCGGTCGACTGTGCGGTCGACCAGAAGAAGGCCTGGTCAGCAATTTTTTCAGGGATTAAAACTTGGTCTTTTTACCTTCAATAAAATCCCATAAAATCTCATAAATTTCACAAAAATAAGTTCATTAATATACTTTGAATTACAAATATGTTTGATTAAAGATCAAAAAATATTACAAACATTTTGAACTATTTTTGTGATAAGAAAATTTTAGCTTAAACAAAAATCTGTATTTTTCAAAAACTATCTCCAAATTGAAAAACGATTTTTCCAAAACTTCTCCAAATATAAAAGTAAGATATTTTAAACTCTTTTGAAGCTTAGTGTGTATGTATATGATCCACTATACATATATGATGAAATATCTATGTTTTTGACATTAAGCTCTAAAATAATTTTGATAAAATACAAGTATATTTTGAAGCTTAAAAACCAAAACGGTATTTTGTAAAACACATATAAATTTGTGTGTGTATGTACTTGAACAATCCACCAACTAATCTATCTTTTACATTTTACTTAAAAATAAATTTTGGCACTTACAAACCGACACAAGTCTTCTTGAAAATCTTCTCTTGAAAATCTTCTTCTCCTTCTTGACTAGGTATAAACCTTGATCTAATGAGCTAGACTCCTCTTGAGTACTTGATGCATGAGCTCTTAAATCAATATGTACTAGCTCTAAAACTTGACTTTAAATCCTTTGTTGAAGCTAAACACCAACTAAGATCTTGATTAAATATCTAAGACTAATTAAACACAAGATTATTAGTACTATAACCACATAAGTTAATCATCATCAAAACTAGAGTGATGGGGCTCTGGGCCAACAGTCTCCCCCTTTTTGATGATTATAAAACTCATGGAGTTATATATGCATGGATTAAAGTTAAACTTCATAGAAGCTCCCCCTTAACTCATGCATAACAATAAACAATAAGATATTCAATAAAGTGCATAAAACTAAAAAAAATGTATGCATAAACAAGGAGATAAACATGCATCAACTCACCAAATTCTTCTTCCTTTTTTTTTACATAAACAAAACATATATGCATAAACAAAAAAATAGAAAATCTTTCTCCCCCTTTTTATATAAAACAGGGAAATGAAATAAGCATGCATATATAAACTCATCAAATACTTATCCCTCTTTTTGTCAATTCATCAACAAAGGGGCGAAAACAAATCAAATAATAAAGATATATGTGATATACATTCATGAAGAAGAGAGACGTGAAGTTAGCTCCCCTGCATACATGCATTACATGAAGAAGGAATGACAAAACCCTAACTCACATAAAGCATAATATATAATATATAAGCGGAGATGTTAAGCTCCCTCTACACACGTGTATCACATAAGGAAGAGATGTTAAGCTCCTTAATATAAGATACACTCAACATGAATCTATATATAGAAGAGATGTTAGCTTCCCTGCATAAAGGCAATACATATCAAAATATTTTTAAACAAAATTTTGATAATGCTTAAAGCAAAACTTTGAAATTTCTTAAAACAAAATTTTGGTACCACTCTGATACCACTTGTAGATAAACAAAATTTTAAGATACCAATAGTAGAATTTTGATACCAATGGAAATTGAAACATTGTAAATTTTTGATACTAATTAAAAGTAAAATATGACGCATATTTTGATATCAATTGAAATATCAAATAGAAAATAATGCATAAGCTCATTAAGATACCAATTAACATTTAAAAATTAGTCAAGCTTAACATAAACATAATTTGTGCTTTAAACATGTAAGGATATTGTAAAGCAAGCACAATCAAATCATATATATGTATGAAAAGAAAATACCAATTGAAATTGATATTATTTGAAAAATGAAGCATACATATATAAGAAAATATATATGAGTATACAAAAATAGAATTTTCATGAAGTTCATGTGTATAACTCATAACTATCCACCCTATTCATGCACATGTTAAAAAGATTTTCATTAATGCACACAAGGCGTGGACACCCAACCATCCACCCTTTAAAGGTAGAAGTTTTCAAAAATAGATTTGAAAATATTTGTAGGTTGAAAACACTGCCAAATGAAGAATAAATAACTAGTTAATGTAATTTTTAAAAAAACTAGTTAAAGATCGTTCAAATATGAAACCAAATCATGTATAGCTCATGAAATATATCAAATATATAAAATTGACACTCGAAATCTATAAAGTTTAAAAATGTGCTCATGAAACAAAATCATGAGTAAACAAAAATGATGTGAGTGGAAAAGGTTATGTGAATAGCATATTCATGAAATAATCAATAAAACTCAAAATAAACATGAAATTCTTTTTATCAACCAAATATGAAAATTATAAAAATTTATTTTTCATTAAAAATAAACCCCAAGGTATATGAATGTTTTATCAAAACTAACAATATACAAACATATACTAAACACAAAAGAGTCCATAATGTAATTTGCATGAAGGCAAGTGACTCAAGGGTATACATGTATATTTATTAGTTTTAGACAAAAGTTACATATACATGAAGCAAAAACATGTATAAAGATAGGGAAAACAAGTGTAAATGAAATGATCATCAAAACTAGGTTATACATGTACATGTAATAAGTACAAATGGGCAATGGAGCACAAACATCTAATAATCAAGTGTAGCTCACTACTTGTACAAGTATATACACAGGTTTTAATAAAAACTACATCTAAACAAGTGTTCTTTTCATGAAGTACAAACTAAAACATGATCATAAAAATATGCCAAAAATTATTAATGTAAAATCATGTAAATAAAAAGGAGTTTAGAGATAGTTACCAAACCATATGCACTAATCTCTAAGTCTCCAAAACATGGTGGTCCTCCCACCAAACTTCCTTGATAACGGTGCATCAATTTTGTATGTCCATCTAGCCTCATATGCATCCACCACCAAGGCACCTATCTTCTCACGTCATGTGAGAGCCCACACCTACATCAAATATAAGGTGAAAATTTTGGTACCCATTTTCTTTTGGGTCCACGGGGGTTAGCATCATAAGGACCAAAACATTTTTATTAGCAAAATTTGTGGAATTTTACCTTATCATAACAAAACTTTGCTAAATGGCCTTTGCGGCCGCAATGTGTACATTTGTACACTCTAGTATGCACATGAGAATGAGTGTGATCATGATGTGTAAAGTGTGCATATGTATGCCGTGGGTGATGTGCATGAACATGTGGAGCTTGTTTCTTTTGAAACAAGGTTTCCAATCTATTATGATTAAATGCACAATTACTCAAAGTTGAACTCAAATAATTTATTCTATTTTTCAAACATTGAATATCATTTTTATCAATGTTAGCATGAAGAGCATGAGAAGTATGAGAATCAACAATCCTTTTTTTTTAGAAATACTTCCTTTTTCTTTTGAAACAAATTTTCTTTTCAAAGAGTTATTTTCTTCTAAAACAATTTCTTTTTATTTTTTCACCAAAATAATTTTATTTTTCAAAGAATTATTTCCTTCACAAAGATCATTTAATTTAGAAAACAAGAAAATATTCTCCTTTTTCAAAGATTCATTTTCTTTAGAAATATTTTCCAATTTATTTTGAAAAGAATCTTTTTCTTTTGAAATGGGCTCATATTTATTTTAAAATCTTTTATGGTCTTTTTAAGCAAATCATTTTTTTCAAGAAGTTGTTGACAAAATGTTGCAAGCTCATCATATGACATGTCGACATCCTCATCAAGCTCGAATTCAGAATTTACCTCAAGGGGGTTATCCCCTTGGACCATGTAGCATAAGTTGGAAGCTTCACTTCCATCATCCGAGTCGCTCCCCGCATCGTATTGCTTTTGTTCGCCAAGTGAGACTATAGTGTTCCATACTACAAAAGCCGAATCAAAATTAGCAACTCTAAATAAATATTCATCATTTAGGGTAGATCTTAAAGCATGAAGGACTTTTGCATTAGCCTCAAAATTTTTTACCATTTAAACAATATAAATCTTTAATAGTGGCAAAATAAACATGAATACCTAGGGCTTTGAGGTACATTGACATCTTAACCTTTCAAGTTTGGATGTTAAGAATATCAAATAAGGGAGGTGACATGAAATCCATGTGTGTGTATAAATATTGTGATTAGCCAAAATGTGGATCTTTAACTCTAGGTTGTTAGACTCAAATCAAGAGCACCAAGCTCTGATACCAATTGTAGTTCACCTAGAGGGGGGTGAATAGGTGATAAGCTAATCTGATGATGAATTAATGTGAAATTAAAACTATTTAAGTAAACTAAAAACTATTAAGCTAAACACACAAGGTATAACCTAAGAGTGTGACCGAATTCCCGGTGACGGGCTCGGACTATCTCCTCAAGATTCCTCTAGATAAGAGTTGAGGTGCTGCTATGGCTCTCTTGGTTGAATACAAGTGTGAGCAAATAATCTCAAGCATATATCAATTTAAGCATAAGTATATATCAAGCATATAAAGAAGAAAGCAATATAAGCATGCAAGATATAAACACAAGTGAGAGATATAGAGAGCAATCGCAAACATGGGAGATTTGTTTTGAGGTTCGAGCACCCTTGCTCTACGTCCCCACCTTCAACACTATGAAGGATTTCCACTAGAATCAATCCCACCGATCACTCGGTGTTGCAACACCTACAAGGAGTTCACACTATAACTCTTGGACTCACTAGTCCCTCTCTTGTTCCCGTAAGAACTACACACACAAGCACACTAGCTTGCCGAGGCCGCATCTCTACACCGAGCTCCCACAAGAGCTCGAAACAACGCGAACCCACAAGTTCACCTCCTCAAATACAAAATAAAACACTTTGGTGATCTCAACACTTTGATCACCTAGAAACACTCTCACAACAACTCTCCTATAGGATAGATATGGCAATGGAAAGCTCAAGTATGTGTGATAAAAATAAGAATGAATTTGTGGTGAAAAACTCAAGAAAATCTCTTTGAAAATACTCTCGATAAACTCTCCTTTTGATATAAAAGTTTTAACTCTAAAATAAGTGGAGATAAACACTAAAGATGTAGGAAAAACTTGCTTGAAAACTCACTTCACTTCTTGTTCAAAACAGCCCAAAATAGCCCCATATAAGTAGGCTCCAAAAACTAGCCGTTGGGGTAACTCAGCAGAATTTTCTGCTGTCGGTCGACCGCCAACAGTCGGATTTTCGACCGTTAGGAAAAGCGGTCAACAGGTCGGTCGACCGAAAACTGGGCTATGACCTAGCGATCGACCGCCCGGTCGGTCGACCGGGGCCATTTACAGAGAACAGAAGCTCTCTGGAGGTCAACCGTGCGGTCAACCGGCCCTTGGCTGTGCACGTTTGTGCACATCGGTCGACCGTGCGATCGACCAGAAGAAGGCCTGGTCAGCAATTTTTCAGGGATTAAAACTTGGTCTTTTTACCTTCAATAAAATCCCATAAATTCTCATAAATTCCAAAAAATAAGTTCATTAATATACTTTGAATTACAAACATGTTGGTTAAAGATCAAAACATATTACAAACATTTTGAACTATTTTGTGATAAGGAAATTTTGGCTTAAACAAAAATCTGTATTTTTCAAAAACTATCTCCAAATTGAAAAATGATTTTTCTAAAACTTCTCTAAATAAAAAACAAGATATTTTAAACTCTTTTGAAGCTTAGTGTGTATGGATATGATCCACTACACATATATGATGAAATATCTATGTTTTTGATTTTAAGTTCTAAAATAAGTTTTGATAAAACATAAGTATATTTTGAAGCTTAAAAACCAAAACGGTATTTTCTAAAATACATATACATTTTGTTTGTGTATGTACTTGAGCAATCCACCAACTAATATATCCTTTACATTTATCTAAAAACAAATCTTGACACTTACAAACCAACACAAGTCTTCTTGAAAATCTTCTCTTAAAAATCTTCTTCTCCTTCTTGACTTGGTCCAAACCTTTATCTAATGAGCTAAACTCCTTTTGAGTACTTAATGCGATCTTGATGCGCGAGCTCTTGAATCAACATGTGCTAGCTCCAAAACTTGACTTTAAATCCTTTGTAGAAGCTAAACACCAACTAAAATCTTGATCAAATATCTGAGACTAATTAAACACAAGATTATTAGTACTATAACTACGTGAGTTAATCATCATCAAAACTAGAGTGATGGGCCTCTGGGCCAACAACGAATTCTCCAGATGAGATTGCTAAAGTTTGCATTACCTAGACATTCTTCAAAGAACAAGTCTGGCAACTATTCTTCGACGGCGCATCAAGAACGGTTCCTAGAGGAAGCACCATAGCAGGAGTGGGTTAATACTTATGTCTCTACAAAACTAAGTGATTTTTCATGCATTTTCATTAACTAAGTTTTGTTCTAATAATGTTGTGGAATACAATACTCTCTTAATCGGAATGCAATTTGTAGAAGAAATTGGCATCAAGCATCTCGAAGCATATGGTAATTCGAAACTCATCGTCAATCAAGTTTGTGGAGAGTACGAAGTCTGACATGAAGACTTGGTGTCCTATCATAATGCAACCATCAACATGGCTGAGAAGTTTAGAAGTTTATATACCTTGCCAATAGAATGCAAATGCAGATGCATTGGCGTCCCTCGCTGCTTATTTGCTCTTCCAACTGGGGTGACAGAGAAAGTACTCATACATAGCCGTGACTTGTATTGTCCAAAATTCGCCCTTGAAGACAGTCAGACTTCAGAAGGAGAGCTTTAAGTCAATGAGGTTTTTGAGACTTCAACACGAAACTTAGGGATTGGCGATTCTTATTCATCGATTATGTCTTATACGGCATATTGCCTGATGATCCTAAAGAGGCATTTGCCAGCAGAAGGAAAGCTCCTCGATTCTATTACAATGCAATTACGTGGACATTATATCACTGGTCACATGATGAAATCTTGCTCCACTGCCTACCACACAAGGAGGTATATGAAGCACTTAGAGAAGCTCACAATGGTATGTGCGGAGCTGACTAATCCAGACCCAAGCTTGAGGACTGACTTTGAAGGCTCAGATATTATTAGCCCAAGTTGATTTCTGATGACATCGCCTACGCTAAGCGATGTCATGCTTGTCAGATCCATGGTGACATCATACAACAAGCACTAAGTCATCTTCATCTAACGTCTTCTTCGTGGATATTTGAGATGTGGGGAATGGACGTCGTTGGACACCATCAACCCTCCAACATCTAAAGGACATCAGTTCATCTTCTTTATAACTGATTACTTCTCCAAATGGGTGGAAACCATCTCCCCGACGATCATCCACGACAACGGACCTTAATTCGTTAGCTAAGCATTATAGAGATTCTGTAACAAATTTAGAATCTAAAGTGTGTCTTCAATGGTATACTATCCAGCCGTCAACTTGCAGAAGCTTTCAACAAGACCATTGGAAAACTTCTCAAGAATTTTGTCTCAAAAGGTTAAGGTGACTGGGATGAGAAATTAGGCGAATGTCTCTGGGCCTACCGCATAACGGTGAGAACCCCAACGAAAGCTACGCCTTTCTCCTTGGTGTACGAGTGCTAAGTTGTACTTTCATTGGAGATTCAGATTTCACCTCTATGAGTTTCCCTAGCGACAGAGATGACGAACGTGGACGAGCATTGACTGCACCTCCAAGAGCTAGAAGCTTTAGACGACAAACATCTACAAGCTCAACAACAAATCGAGCTCTGTCAAGCTCGAATTTTCAGAGCCTTCAGTAAAAAAAAATTAAGGAATAAATTTTCAAGAAAGGCGGCCTTGTTTTAGCTATCAGACGACCTATGATCATGACACATAAGACAAAAAAAAATTCAACCCCAAATGGGATAGATTATTTATAGTAGAGTCAGCATACTCAATGGGGCTTATTGTCTTCTAAATTCAAATGGTGATATGCTCATGATATCGATCAATGGCAAATACCTAAAGAAGTGCTATCTCTGATCTTGTTCAACACCACATCTCTGATCAAAGAAGTACTCTCCAGGATCATGTTAACATTATACCTCTGACCAATTGATTATTTTGTCCTTTTATGGAAACTTTTTTTTCCCAAACGCGATTGACTCTAACCCTCTCTTACTATTTAAATGGATTAGGGTTTAAAATCCAAGATGTTTGAGAGAAGTCAAAAGAAAAGCGAAGAATTACTGCTACAAATGACTACATCACCGATCGATGACGGCAAGCCGATTAAACATTGAAGACATTATGATGCATGATGTCAACATTAAAGAAATGATAAAGATAAAATCATCAATTTTAGCCTTGTCACTCCTCTTGATTGCTGAGATCGAGCTAATTGAATATCAGGAGACAATGATGCATAATATCAACATCGAAGACATGACAAAGGTAAACCATCAGTTTTAGCTTTGTCACTCTCCTCTGGTACATAGACCTGCACCCACCTTCAATTTAGGAAAATAAGTCATATTTTGAAGTCGAGCATGCGCAGGCAATAGTTTTAGGCACTCTTCTTCCTAATCATTTCTCTTTATCCAAAAGGATAGCTTATCTAGCCCGACTTTCATATGTAATGATGGTATGTCTCCTCTCTCCTATCCGATCAATCGAAGCTCGATTCAATGACAGAGCATCCAAAAAGTCAGATGGTGGATGAAATGAGTCTATGCGGTGACTTATTAAGCCAAACTCAACGAAGAAGTCTCATGATGTATCTTTACAAAACCTTTTCAGTGTTTCCACAGTCATATCAAGATGCGGCGATCGATCGGCTCCTATGGTGGATGAAATGTGTCTATCTGATGACTTATCAAGCCGAATTCATTAGAGAAGGCCTGTGATGCATCTTTGCAGAACTTTTTCAGTGTTTTCATATTTATATCAAAGTGTGATGACCGAATGAAGATCAGAGAGAATTCCATGATGAACATTAATCTCCTGATATACTCCCACAGAGTCTGTACTTTTTTAATCCTCAGTGAGATTCTAGAAGTCATCTGCGGAGCGAAAACCCAAAAGATACACCATGTTACTTATAGTAACACAATAATTCAATACCTCATATGACAAAGGATATAGAAAAGTGTTGGATTTTAAGCCCAATAAAAAATACTCGACAACTCATCATGCTGAGGGGAATAGCATGGCTAACCCAACTCAAATGATAATTGGTAAAGGCACACCTAATTCATTAGCTGAGAGTTTGCTAAAATCCTAGGGAACTGATCCCACCGTTCCCCATCAAAATCCCTTACCAATTTTCTTTCATGGAATGGTAGGACCACAAAATGCTGTATTTATTTCCCCAATGAAATGATTGCAGATTGAACCTGTCATGTTAATATTATACCTCTAACAAGTAAATATATCCCCAATGGATCTAATTTCACTTGTCATTCTCTCCAATAAAATGACAGGTCCACTTATACTGTGTAGATCACAAAACTAATTACTGTTATGTTAAATATCACAATAGTAAAATTGTCACTCCTCAGGGAAATCAATGTTTGTCACGTGATTACCTCTGACAAATCATCTATAAGCTCCAGCAGAGCACTAATCATGTTAACATTAAATCTCTGATAATAAGACTCCAACATATTCCCGGTAGGATCAAACTTCACTTGTTATTCTCATCAATAGAATAGCAAGTCCACCAATTTTGTTCAAATCACAAAATCAAATCTTTGTCAAGTTAATATCATACTTCTGACAATCCAACTTGCTCAAATTGTAAAAAAAAATTATTACTGTTATGTTAGACATTACACCTCTAACAGTAAAAAAATATCAATCAGGTTAGCATTACATCTCTGACCAAAATTTTCTAAGTTGCAATCCGATCTCGGTCAAGTTAACATTACACCTCTGACTAAATTTGCTCAAATTGCAAATCCAATCACTATCAAGTTCAATACTACACCTCTAGCAGTAATCTTCTCAATTTTCTCAGTAAAAATGAGACCTTTGGTGCTAAGTTAATATCACACCTCTAGCACATCTCATTGTTAAGTTCAATACTATACCTCTGACAGTAGTTTTCTCGATTTTCTTCACGAAAATGATACTTTTGCTTGATAAGTTAACATTACACCTCTAGAAAATTCCCTAATCAAGTTAACATTACACCTTTGACAGTAATTTTCCTCAATTTTCTTAACGAAAATGAGATCTTTAGTTAAAACTACACCTTTTCCTATTCAACTTTCCCAATGAAGTTGTTTGATTATTTACTTGCTAAGTTAATATCATACCTAGGCAATTAAAATTTATTTGTTTTATTCAGTCTAGTTTTCTAATAAAACAGAAAACATACATGATTCAAAAAGCAGAATTATCACTTTTATTCGAATCAAAAAGTAAGAATGATACAAATACTTTGTCTTTTATTCAAAAAAAAAAGATACAAGTGTTACAAAAGAAAGAAAAGTTAGTCTCGCCGAGAGAGACTTTATTTTCTCTCTGAGTTCTCAAACGCGGATCTGAATGAAGAAGAACAATTAAAACAAGTGACTACTAAAAAGACCCGCGATCCTTTTATTGGCCTCCCAACGGTCGAGATACACGGCGTAGATCTCAAGCTTAAATTGAGCTGATGCGTGGCACTGAGGAGACCCGCATTTCAGATGACATCCACATTCAGAATGATCCAATGCGAGCTTCATGTTTCAAGAAAATGATATCCGCATCCAGAATCTTTGAGCGCGACCTTTGCGTCTCAAGTACAATAGCCAGGATCGCATCCCCAAACACCAAGTGAGTGTCGCGTCCCAACACCAAGTGAGTGTCGCGTCCAAAGAAGACAGAGCACGACAGTCGCGTCTTCATCAACGAGAGCTATGTTCTCTCTCAAACATAAAAGAGCATGTCCTTGTTTTGCAATCAGTTTTACAGTACACTCACAAAAGAGAAGGACAACTCAACCGGTAAAATAGTACACCGACAACTAAATTAGAGCTCAGATAAATTTTAGACTCTGTATCTAGATACTTACAACGATCATCCTTCGAGGCTCAAGCAGTTCAATTGTAGACTTACGAAGACCAGAATCTAGACAAGATTAAGCTTAGGATATTTCAAAAGATTACGAGTCCAATAATAGAAGCCCAAATTAACATGAAGTCTAAAGTATTCTAAAATCTGTCCTAGTCAACCACGGAGTTTTAAAAACTTTGAAGGGGTTCTGTAGACTTTCTAAAAAAATCAATAAAAACAGCCATGAACGCGGACCTCACACTAAGGTGGGGGTCATAACCTAATTTAGACACGGGTCTCAAGCCAGATGCAAGAATTGTATTTCAAATCAAATGCAGACTTCATCAGGCAGGAGATGCGAAGGTCACATTCAACATTAAATGTAATAGTTGTGTTGATCATCAACATGCGGACCTAAGTAGCTTCACGTTCTAACTCAAATGCGGGTCTGAGTAGCATCGTGTTTTAACTTTAATGCGAGTCTGTGAGCTTTGTGTTCCAATCCAGATGCGAGCCTACAAGCTCCGATCTAATAACAGAACGAGGTTCGAGTCCAACGTGAGACCTACATTTTGTTGTAACTGATTCTCCTTTACTTTGTCAATGAACACTCACGTAAAGTGAGAGTTAATCCCTATTATGGAGGATTTTTAGAGTATAATTCTACCCCTGAGAACCTCTATAAATAGCTATGAAAGCTATGAAGAAAGGAGTAGCTGGTTGAGTGATTTTAGAGAGAAATCAATTAAAAAGGAAAGACTTTAGCACTTCCTTGCTCCAGTAGAGTTCCTTTCATTTCTTTGAGAGCAACCACAAAGATCCAAGAGAAGCTTCTGATTCGATCGGTTAACAGAAACAAGAATCACTCTCCACTGCTACATCAAGAACCCGGCTTTAAAAAAAAGGGAGATCCATTCAAATCCTCCCCTCTTCCATATTTGGATTCAGTCCGTTGTAATTTTCATCCAATCAAAGAATTTTACTTTGAATTATTTTTCAGACAAACAATTCTCACTGTAGAAGGTTTCGACTGCCCGTAGGCTAATTGAGAGGGGCCCCGTGGTTGGTGCTTGCATTATTGTCTTCGAGTGAGGGACACTCCCACATCAGGACGTACAAGCATTAGGGATTCTGATGGGGAACACTGCCATCAGTGGGATAGGGACTCCGAGCGGGGGACACTCCCACAGTGAAGGGTTTCGACTGCCGTAGGCTAATCGAGAGGGAGCCCGTAGGTTGTCGTTTATGTTGTCATCTCTGAGAGGGGAACACTCCCACATTGGAACATACAAAGCATCTGGGATTTTGATGCGGGACACTTCGATCAGGGGGACAGGGACTCCGAGCAGGAGACACTCCTACAATAGAGGGTTTCAACTGCCCTAGGCTAATCGAGAGGGAGCCCTAGGCTGGTACTTGCGTTGTCGTCTCCAAGTGGGGACACTCCCACAACAGAATATACAAGTATCAGAGATTTTGATAGGGACACTCCCATTAGCGAGGTATGTTGAAATGGTTAGCAGCAAATAACACATGAAATTCAATTGAAATAGTGTAGGTGTTATTAGATGAGATACTCCCCTGTCTTCATTGGAAGTACTGGATCACTCAATCATCTTGTACAGGTTGATCATGTATTTTGGTTGGGCAGGAGGTGAAGCGCTTGGCTATCTTGCACGGACGCTGCCTCGGGTGTAAAATATACTTTTTGAGGAAGTCTTGGCAGACAAGTTCTTCTAGGTACTACTGGAGGCTTCTATAGTGGGCGATCTTGTATCCCCTTACTATCATGGTAAGAATAATAATCTTTCACTCCGAGAAGTGCACAGTCATATTGGATCAGCTTCGGGTGCCTTACCCATGGTTGGTCTTTAATGGCATTGAAAACTTTGTTGATGGGGAGCCTAAGCAGGATGAAGTGTTGTTCCACCACTCTGAGGGCTCATAGTGGATTTGGAGAGAGAATCGGAACACTTGCTTCTTGAAGGCGGGTTGCCTCTGCTCCTGGTTACCAACAAGGGTCGAAGTCTTGTGTTATAGGTTTGTCTTCTCCCTGTCATTACGTCACTTGAGAGAGTAGATGATGAAACTCTTCACAGCCTACTCCAACTGAATGTAAGGTTGTGCTCGGGACAGGACTTCGCTCATCCATGTGACATCATATTTCAACAAGTGTTTGGATAGAAGGTGAGAGATCTGCAGTCTGCTGATGAACACAAGTGCAGAGATATCCTCAATGTAGTTGGAAACTTTGGCCAACTAGCTTTGAAAGTAGCCGATAAAGGACTTGAGCTGTCACCCTGTCTCATTTGACAGAGAGAACATGGTGGATGATCTTCTTGGCTTCTCGGCGAGAGGCGTATTGGGTGAGAAACCCTCAGTTATCTCCTTAAATTGTGGAGTGAACGTGGTAGCAGGGAGTAAAATCAATCCGAGGTCACGCCTTTTAGGATGGACGGAAATGTTAGGCACATAAGTAGATTGTTGCGAGATTGGACCACTTTCTTATCCCGGAAGTGCCTGATGTATTGAATTAGGCCACTCACTCCAGAATAATAGTCGAATGTCAGAGTCACGAACTTTTTCGAGAACTCATGCTCTAGTCTTCGGAGAGAGGAATCAGAGACTTGTAGGATCTATAAGCAAGGCAACACAAACACTAGAGGGGGTGAATAGTGTACATAAACTTTTAATAAAAAATAAACTACTTGCAGGAAAGTAAATACACAGAATAAATCTCAGAAAAATGCAAATGTAAACACGAGAGACTTTATCCTGTTTCGGTCCTTGCGACCTATGTCCAGTCCCCAAGCAACCCGCTTGAGATTTTTCTTATCCTGATTTTGATACACCCCAAAATTAACACTTGTATACCACTTGACATAACATCCTCTGTCAAATCTGTACAACTCTTCTTTACACCAAGAAGACACTCTCTTTGATTGATTACAATATATCGTATAAGCCTTAAAACTTGTACGTGATTGTGAACAAGATATCTTATAGTAGAACTCTCAGAATTCTTCACAAAAGAATTAAAATTGTGTGAAGAACAGAAAGCTGACACTAGTTTTTTGAAAAACAGAATTTTTTGAACAGAGTTTTGGACAAACAACTTATGATTTGAATTGGTGATTACATCTAAGGACAATATCCCTATTTATAGGTGAAATCAATGATCAGTTAGGGAAGTTATCAACTCAAATTTGAAAATCAAAACGTTAGAGAAAACACCAAAAAATCAAAACTAAATAACAGTTAGAAACTGTAGTTAGCCGACTAGGATATGAGAGTAGTTGAATACTATAAGAAGTTTTGCTTGGGTTAGTCGACTAGCCTAAAGATCAAGTCGACTATATGTATCTGACACAGATTGATAGGTCTCCAAAAACTAAAACTAGTCAACTAATATTGATTACAGTAAAAAAAACAGAGAACAGATACTTTTCTATGAAGACACTTAATCGACTATAGACTATTATAAGTCGACTAAAGGATATGTTAGTCAACTATAAAAAGGGGTTAGTTGACTATAAGACTATTTTGTAAGTGTGATCAAGGCTTTTAACAAATTTCTAAAAATACACAAAAATTGTCAATATCCTTAAATAAACTTGAGCCACCAGAACTCAGTACTAGCTCTATAGATTAAGCTTCAATGTACCTGCATCATATTTGTTATCATCAAAATTTATTATCATCAAACTGTAAGTTCCAACATTCTCCCCCTTTTTGATGATGACAAGATGTGTGCACGAAAACTCCCCCTGCAAAGAACAGGTATAACAAATATGTATATGTTGACATAAACCATAATACAATATGTATCTTAGCCATATGTCTTAACCATATACAATATGTATCTTAATATTTTATATCTTCTCTATATATCACAAAAACACAGAGATATATGAAGAAACATAGAGAACACAGCCATATAACTTCTCCCCCATTGTCATTACCAAAAAGAGAGAAATATCACAGATCACAAAGTCATACATAGACAACCAAAAGTTGCATAACATAAAAGAAAGTGTGAATTATTACAACAACAAAAATAAGTCATAGCAAAATAAAACAAAACAAAATGAGACACATGTAGCAGATACATAAAATTTGTTAAATAAAACAAGAACTCAAAAACCATGTGTAGCAATACAAAAAATCCAATGCCATGTGCACCATATGTTGAATCTGGGAGGAGGTGGTGGTGAAAAATCAGTTTTGAGGAGATCCAGTATTTTTAATGTTTTTGGCTTCAAAAGAATCCATCTTCAGTTGCATATTCATAAAATGCTCCATAAGCAGAGATTGATTGTTTAGTAATACAGACTGAGAGGTCATCATAGAGGTTTGTTGGGTTTGTAAAGCTAAAATTTTAGCAAAGAGAGAATTATAGAAGGCATCGGGAAAGTGAGGAGGTGTTTGAGAGGAAGAGGGTTCAATGAATGGAGTTTGAGTGAGGAGGAAAGAGCTTGAGTAGAACTTTGCGAAGGACGAGAAGGTTGATGTTGAGGTTTGTTGGCCCAAGGTTACAATCACCCTTGTTTAGTGTATTTTGATGATTACAAAACATATTAGTTATTTGTACTAATAACAATTGTTGTTTAAGTGTGTTTCAGGTTTATCATCACACTAGAAGTACTCTCACTCAAATACAAAGTTTTTGGACTCAAGTACAAGCTTTTGGACTCAAGACATTTCAATTTGGGCTCAAGTTGCAATATTGAAAATCATATGAAGAAGCCAATTGAAGACCTTGAAGTCTTTTAGAGTTTGTAAGTTTTTAGAATGTTAAAGTTTGATTGTAGGAATTTTGGCTCTAGGATTTGCACACACATTTTGCTTCAAAATATTTCCTATATTTTGAAAAAGATTATTTCTAAGTTTTATGCCTTAGCTTATATACATGTACCAAAGCTTTATATACATTGAAAATCTTGTTTAAAACATGTTATAAACTATTTTCTGCATAATACTTAGCTATATGTTACAAACTATTTTCTACAAAATTATATCTCAAATTTTTCCAACTCAAAACAGTCCAGAAATCCTGTTTCAGGCAACATCGGTCGACCGGCCCGGTCGACCGGCGTTGTGTCCGGAC
The DNA here is from genome assembly GCA_038442645.1 of Agave tequilana. Lineage (NCBI taxonomy): Eukaryota > Viridiplantae > Streptophyta > Magnoliopsida > Asparagales > Asparagaceae > Agave > Agave tequilana. The sequence goes on from JAVJIF010012517.1 coordinate 46,651, forward strand.
ATGCACTGTTTGTGCATGTCTGTCGGTCGACCGGACCTGTCGACCGACAGAGAGCCTTCTGCTCTCTGGAAATTTCGGTCGACCGGACCGGTCGACCGGAAGAAGGAAACTGTGTTTCCTCCTTTTTTGGTCGGTCGACCGGACCGGTCGACCGGGAGCCAACGGCTATATCCAGCTAGGCTGGCGGTCGACCGGACCGGTCGACCGCCAAGCCTGCAACTCAGCAACGGCTCTTTCCTCTTTGGGATTTTCTGAAAAACTGTTTCTTTTTCTGTTTTAGCAGATTTTTGGAGAGTGGTTGGGGAGCTTTTGCAGGTTGTATTAGGTGAAAAGAAATTGTTTTTAACCTATTTTCTAACCCTATAAATAGAGGAGAAGTCTCTCTTGCTCATTCACTTAGAAAAATCCTCAAGTTTTGTTGTTTTCAAAAGAGAGAAGAAATTGTTTAAAGCTTTCAATTCCTACTCTTTCAAGATTGTTTTTCAGTTGTGTTTGATTCTTTATTTCACTCTACAACTGAAATTTTCTCACCACACTTCATAGAGCCAAAAATCTTACATTCATTCTATAGAGAAGTTGTAATTGAAGTGAGAGTGTTTGTAAAAGAGTTTGAGAAATTGTGTAGTGATCAAGTTGTGATCACTTGTTCTTGTAATTCATTCTTGTGGAGCAACCTCTTCGGTAGAGGTCCTTTGTACTCGGTGGAGCTCGGTGCTCGGTCTTCGGTAGACCCAATTGTAAAGGCATCCTCGGTGGATAGTGGAAACCCTTCACGGAGGTGAAGGCGGGGACTAGAGCAAGTGTGCTCGAACCTCGAAACAAATCATCTTGTTTGCGATTGCCTTTGCGTTCTTCTTGCTTTCAATTTCTATTGCTTTATATTGTCTTGTTTTTTTATTTGCTTGAGAACTAACCCTCTACTTGTGGAATCTTGAGTTGTTTACTTTACTTGCTATACTTGTTGTGCTATCTTGTGAGCATTTCATTTTCATCATCATACTTGGAATTGATCGATCACACCTCAATACAACACGGTTGCATTGCGCACCTCTAACCCATTTAAGGGGAATTGGGAGGAAGGAGTTCAGAACCTCGCAAGGGGTATTCAGCTCTTAGTCGTGTTTTGAGAGATCGTTGCATCACTCACTTAATTAAAATTTAAAAAGATCACTAGATTAGCATTCACACCTATTCACCCCCCCTCTAGGTGTTTTTCAATTGGTATCAGAGCTTGGACTCTAGGATTTGGTTTAACAACCTTAGAGAAGATCCTAATTTGCTAATCATTTCATTCATATTCATATAGTAAAGATGGCCGATGGAATTAAGACCCCTCCTAAGTTTGATGGACTTAACTTTCCCATATGGAAGGTTAAGATGACCGTGTTTTTGCAATCTCTAGGTAGCCGAGTTGCAAAGGCCGTGACTAAGTCCTTTAGTGTACCCCCCGGTGACGAATCCACTTGGTCCGAAATAGAGACTAAGGAATTCGATGCCAATGCCAAAGCTCACTATGCACTCCTACAAGCCCTAAATGATGATGACATAGCTAGGGTTATACATTGCAAATCCGCATTTGAGATTTGGTCACACTTGATAGTCACTCATGAGGGGACCTCACAAGTTAAGAAGGCTAAGATTGACCTTCTTCGGTCTCAATATGAAACATTTAGCATGCAAGACAATGAAACCATAGATGATATGGTTACAAGATTTACCAAGATTACTAATGGTCTCTCTTCTTTAGGTGAAGATATCAACAATGATCAAAGAGTAAGGAAGATCATCCGGGCTCTTCCTCCTTCATGGGAAGTTAAAGCAACAACATTGAAGGAACTCAACGACAATGAAGAGATGGAGCTTATAGGTCTCATTGGGAACCTCAAAACCCATGAGATGGAAAGGAAAGCAAGGGAGGACATGGCTCCTACAAAGAAGAAGACTATTGCCTTCAAGTGTCAATCATCACACTCCGACGAAGATGATGAAGAAGAAGATGACGAAGAGCTCTCACTTCTAGTCAAAAATGTTCGGAGGATGTACAACAAGGCAAAGTTCCAAGGTAGAAGGAGATGGCAAGGAGGCAAAGAAGAAAGGAAGATTGTGTGCTTCAATTGCCAAAAACCGGGACACATAGTTGCGGAGTGTCCGGACAAAGCAAAGCCCTCCACATCAAAGAAGCCATACAAGAAGAAGGCTATGAAGGCGACTTGGGATTCGGAGACCGAATCCGAAGAGGAGATAGACACCGCCAACATGTGCTTCATGGCTAATGAAGGCACAAGCAAGGTAACCTCTTCCCCTTCTCATAATGATGAACTTTCTATGGATGAGTTAGAAGAAGCTTTTGTTGAGTTGTCACAAAACTATGATTTCTTAAAGAAAAAGTATTTAAAAATGAAAAGGAAAATGAATCTTTAAGTCATCAAGTTTTTACTCTTACAAAAGAAAAGGATAATTTAGTTTCCACCTTGACCACTACTAAAAATGATTTTGAAAAATATAAGACTTCTTGCAAGGGTAAGGCCCCACTAATTGATTCTAATGAAGTTTCCATGCTTAAGGAAAGATTAGACTCATTAAGTGTTGTTTTGAAAAATTGTGAATTTGATAAGAAAAGGATTGAGGCTATGTTTCCTAAGAAACAAGCCCCAAAGAAAAATGCTCATGCTCATGTTCATGTTCATGCTACACAACCTAAACAACATGGCAAACCCCAAAAGCATGCTCACACTACTACACATACACATCATGCATTCATGTATAGAAAAGTGTACTCATGTTCACATTGTGGGCGGAAAGGACACTTAGCAAATTTTTGTTATGATAGACTAAGTGCATCACATCATAATGTTTGGGTTCGTAACACTAACTTTCAAGGACCCAAGAAAGTTTGGGTACCAAAGTCAACAATTATTTTAAATGATGTAGGTACTTTCCAAAGCCCAACGACGTAGAGGTTTGTGGTATCTTGATAGCGGTTGCTCAAGGCACATGACTTGGGACATCAACAACTTTGCAACCCTATCAAGATATCATGAAGGTGGCACCGTCACCTTCGGAGATGACGCCAAGGGTAAAATCATCGGTATTGGTAATGTAAAACTTGGCACCTCTCCTTTAATTGAAAATGTGGTTTTAGTTGATGGCCTCAAGCATAATCTCTTGAGTGTTAGTCAACTTTGTGATAAAGGTTTTGATGTTGTTTTTGATAATGTTTCTTGTAAAGTAATTGATAGAACTTCTAATGTTTGTGTATTTTCCGGTTTTCGTGAAAGCAATGTTTATATGATTGATATGTTAAATATGTCTTGTAATATTACTTGTTTAAAAGCCCTCGATGATGACTCTTGGTTGTGGCATAGGAGATTAGGACATATTTCTTTTGATCATATTTCTAGATTAAATTCAAAGGAAATGGTGAAAGGTATTCCTTCATTGAATTTTGAAAAGGACCGAGTTTGTGACTCATGTCAATTTGGGAAACAACTAAGTCTTCTTTCAAGTCAATTAAGGATATCATGACATCACGTCCTTTGGAATTAATCCATATGGATCTATTTGGCCCAACACAAACCAAAAGTCTAAGTGGGAATAGATTTGCTTATGTTTTAGTTGATGATTTTTCAAGATTTACATGGGTTTTCTTTCTTGAACACAAAAACCAAGCATTTTCGTATTTCCAAACTTTTAAGAAAAGAGTTGAAAAAGAAAAAGATTCTTTGATTTTGAGAATAAGAAGTGATAGAGGAGGTGAATTCATTAACCAACCCTTTACCACTTTTTGTGATGAACATGGAATAAAGCATGAACTTTCTTGTCCTAGAACTCCACAACAAAATGGAGTAGTTGAACGGAAAAATAGAACATTACAAGAGATGGCTAGGACAATGCTAAGTGAATACGGTCTACCACATTATTTGTGGGCCGAGGCCGTTAATACATCATGCTACATATCAAATCGTGTTTTCTTATGTAAAAATACAACTAAAACTTCTTTTGAAATGTATTTTTCTAGAAAACCTAATGTTTCCTATTTTAAAGTTTTTGGTTGCAAATGCTTTGTTTTAAACACAAAAGATAATTTAGGAAAGTTTGATGCTAGATCTTATGTGGCTATTTTTGTAGGTTACTCAAACACTAGTAAAGCTTATAGAGTTTTCATTAGATCATCTTTGACTATTGAAGAGTCTATTCATGTTAAGTTTGAGGAATCTAACAAGTTTGTTAAGAATGTTGTAGAAATAGATGCTTTGCATGAAGGCTTGGAGAAAGTCACCTTGGAGGATGCTTCTACCATGGGAGACAAGCCAAAGGATGATGATGGAAGTGAAGCCAAAGTGGAAGAGGCCCAAGGAAATGAACATCAAACAAATGAGGTGGAGCCTACTCAACCACTACCTAAGGATTGGAGATTCAACCCTCATCATCCCAAGGACCTCGTCATAGGTGAAGTATCAAAAGGGGTAACTACTCGTTCTAAAATTCAAGATTTTTGTGGCCACTTTGCATTTATTTCACACATAGAACCTAAAAATGTCCTAGAGGCCGAAGCCGATTCATATTGGTTGCTAGCCATGCAAGAGGAGCTCAATCAATTTGAGCGCAACCAAGTTTGGCACCTTGTTCCTAGGCCCCACGATAGACCAACAATTGGTACTAAGTGGATCTTTAAGAACAAGTTGGATGAATCGGGTAATGTAGTTAGAAACAAGGCTAGGTTAGTTGCCCAAGGTTACACTCAAATCGAAGGGATCGATTTTGAAGAAACCTTTGCACCCGTAGCACGGCTTGAAGCCATACGGATGACACTAGCATTTGCCTCATATAAAGATTTCAAATTGTTTCAAATGGATGTTAAAAGTGCTTTTCTAAATGGTTTTATTGAAGAGGAAGTGTATGTTGAACAACCCCCCGGGTTTGTTGATCCTACACATCCGGATTTTGTTTTTAAATTAGACAAAGCTCTTTATGGTTTAAAACAAGCCCCTAGGGCTTGGTATGAAAGATTGTCTTCATTTTTTATTTCCAATGGTTTTAAGAAAGGTAAAATTGACACAACATTGTTTACAAAACATGTAGAAAAAGATATTCTTATTGTGCAAATTTATGTAGATGATATTATTTTTGGTTCTACTAATGAATCTCTTTGCAAAGCTTTTGAGTCATGCATGAAGGATGAATTTGAAATGTCTATGATGGGAGAACTCAACTATTTTCTTGGACTCCAAATCAAGCAAAGGAAGGATGGGATCTTCATCAATCAAGCCAGTACACAAAAGAACTAATCAAGAGGTTTGGGCTTGAAGAATCTAGAGTAAGCAAAACTCCCATGGCAACAACTACCAAGCTTGACAAGGATGAACAAGGTAAAAGTGTAGACATTAAACTTTATAGAAGCATGATTGGTAGTTTGCTTTATTTGATGGCTAGTAGGCCGGATATCATGTTTTCCGTTTGTTTATGTGCACGTTTTCAATCATGTCCTAAGGAATCACACTTAATAGCGGTAAAACGCATAATTAGGTATCTTAAGGGCACAATTGAATTGGGTTTGTGGTATCCTAAAACCGGATTATTTGAAATGAAGAGTTTTCGGATGCCGACTATGCGGGTTGTAGGGTAGATAGGAAGAGCACAAGTGGAACATGTCAATTCTTAGGTAATTGTCTTGTATCTTGGTCTTCCAAAAAGCAAAATTCGGTAGCCCTATCAACCGCCGAGGCGGAGTATGTTGCGGCCGGAGCTTGTTGTGCACAAGTTCTTTGGATGAAACATACTCTCCTTGACTATGATTTACATTTTGATCATGTTAAGATTTATTGTGATAATACTAGTACAATTCACATGACCAAAAATGCTAATCAACATAGTAAAACCAAGCACATTGATATTAGGTATCATTTTCTTAGAGATCACTTTGAAAAAGGTGATATTGATATTGACTATGTTTCTACCGATTTTCAACTTGCCGATATTTTCACTAAACCTTTAGATTATGCAAGATTTTCATTTATTTGTGGTGAGTTGAATGTATGTATGATTGATTCTTAAAATGTTTACTTTTGTTTTGGTATGTTTGTGTTTTTGATATGTTTTAACCCTTTTTGATGTATGACAAAAAGGGGGAGAAAAATATAAGTTGGGAGAAAAATATATAAGTTGATTAAAATTGTTGAGAGAAAAATATACTAGTTTGAATAGTTTGAATACTTAGATATTTGAAAAATAAATTTGTTCATTATTTGGTTTTCCTTGACATTATTTGGTTTTCCTTGACAAAATTTATGGTGATGACTTTTTCTAATGCTTTATGTATGATTACATAGTTCTTCATATTCATGATAGATACAAAGCATTGTTTGAGGGGGAGCTTTCCAAGCTTTTTCCTCTCTTTATTTGTTTAATAACTATATGTTTTGTCATCATCAAAAAGGGGGAGATTGTTGGCCCAAGGTTACAATCACCCTTGTTTAGTGTATTTTGATGATTACAAAACATATTAGTTATTTGTACTAATAACAATTGTTGTTTAAGTGTGTTTCAGGTTTATCATCACACTAGAAGTACTCTCACTCAAATACAAAGTTTTTGGACTCAAGTACAAGCTTTTGGACTCAAGACATTTCAATTTGGGCTCAAGTTGCAATATTGAAGATCATATGAAGAAGCCAATTGAAGACCTTGAAGTCTTTTAGAGTTTGTAAGTTTTTAGAATGTTAAAGTTTGATTGTAGGAATTTTGGCTCTAGGATTTGCACACACATTTTGCTTCAAAATATTTCCTATATTTTGAAAAAGATTATTTCTAAGTTTTATGCCTTAGCTTATATACATGTACCAAAGCTTTATATACATTGAAAATCTTGTTTAAAACATGTTATAAACTATTTTCTGCATAATACTTAGCTATATGTTACAAACTATTTTCTACAAAATTATATCTCAAATTTTTCCAACTCAAAACAGTCCAGAAATCCTGTTTCAGGCAACATCGGTCGACCGGCCCGGTCGACCGGCGTTGTGTCCGGACATGCACTGTTTGTGCATGTCTGTCGGTCGACCGGACCGGTCGACCGACAGAGAGCCTTCTGCTCTCTGGAAATTTCGGTCGACCGGACCGGTCGACCGGAAGAAGGAAACTGTGTTTCCTCCTTTTTTGGTCGGTCGACCGGACCGGTCGACCGGGAGCCAACGGCTATATCCAGCTAGGCTGGCGGTCGACCGGACCGGTCGACCGCCAAGCCTGCAACTCAGCAACGGCTCTTTCCTCTTTGAGATTTTCTGAAAAACTGTTTCTTTTTCTGTTTTAGCAGATTTTTGGAGAGTGGTTGGGGAGCTTTTGCAGGTTGTATTAGGTGAAAAGAAATTGTTTTTAACCTATTTTCTAACCCTATAAATAGAGGAGAAGTCTCTCTTGCTCATTCACTTAGAAAAATCCTCAAGTTTTGTTGTTTTCAAAAGAGAGAAGAAAATTGTTTAAAGCTTTCAATTCCTACTCTTTCAAGATTGTTTTTCAGTTGTGTTTGATTCTTTATTTCACTCTACAACTGAAATTTTCTCACCACACTTCATAGAGCCAAAAATCTTACATTCATTCTATAGAGAAGTTGTAATTGAAGTGAGAGTGTTTGTAAAAGAGTTTGAGAAATTGTGTAGTGATCAAGTTGTGATCACTTGTTCTTGTAATTCATTCTTGTGGAGCAACCTCTTCGGTAGAGGTCCTTTGTACTCGGTGGAGCTCGGTGCTCGGTCTTCGGTAGACCCAATTGTAAAGGCATCCTCGGTGGATAGTGGAAACCCTTCACGGAGGTGAAGGCGGGGACTAGAGCAAGTGTGCTCGAACCTCGAAACAAATCATCTTGTTTGCGATTGCCTTTGCGTTCTTCTTGCTTTCAATTTCTATTGCTTTATATTGTCTTGTTTTTTTATTTGCTTGAGAACTAACCCTCTACTTGTGGAATCTTGAGTTGTTTACTTTACTTGCTATACTTGTTGTGCTATCTTGTGAGCATTTCATTTTCATCATCATACTTGGAATTGATCGATCACACCTCAATACAACACGGTTGCATTGCGCACCTCTAACCCATTTAAGGGGAATTGGGAGGAAGGAGTTCAGAACCTCGCAAGGGGTATTCGGCTCTTAGTCGTGTTTTGAGAGATCGTTGCATCACTCACTTAATTAAAATTTAAAAGATCACTAGATTAGCATTCACACCTATTCACCCCCCTCTAGGTGTTTTTCAAGGTTGTGGTTGTGGTGGAGGTTGAGGAAAGTCAAGAAGTTTCATGCGATGGAAAATGACACGATCAAATGGTTCGAAAACCTTGATGACACTAATTCGGGAGGAAGATCTATTTTAAATTTCTGAAATACATAAGACAGAAAAGCTCCATAGGGTAAGAAAGAAGTATATTCTTTGACAATGTTATCAAATATGATCTTAGCCCAATTAACTTCAAGTTCAATCATGATCGCATTGATACAGGTAGCTAAGTCACGGGAATAATAGTTATAACTCCTGATTTTGGGCAGATATTGTAAGTAAGGATACGATCAATGAGACGAGGAACAAATTTTAATTTAGTGTTTGTCATTGGTGGTCCTTGACCAGGAAGGAAGATATGAGATAAAACTTCATCAACATCCATTTTAATATCACTAAGGGATAGGCCGTCATACGGAATAGAGAGGATACGGCCTAAAATTTAGGAGATAATTTTATATGAACACCTTTAACCAGAGAATAAATATTAACAAAATCATCATTATCTTCATAAGTTAAATTAGTGTAAAAGAGGTGGATCAAAAAGAGATAATACCCTTGCCTAGATTCAGTTGAAAACATTGTATAAAGACAAAAAAATTGAAGAACAGATGCAAAATCATACTCATAAAAGTCTTCATACTTAACAAATCGACCCGGTAAGATTTCTAGCTATGAAAGTCTTAAGAAATCTTCTATAGCAAGATTTTTAAGAAAACCCTAAAATCTGTTTGGGAGGGAAATGAAGATGGTGTGAACTTAGTTTTCTTAGATCTTAACATGATGAGAAATGAAATTAAGGTCTAAGAGAGGATAGATATAGTTGAAAAAGTAGAAAATTGTAAGTAAAAGAGATATATTGGAAAGATTTATCCTGAAATTGGAAGGAAGGGACAGAGAAATAGTCCACTGGTTCTGCTGCTGTTGAAAAAGGCTGTAAAAACTAAGGTTTTGATGGTGTGGAAGGGTTAAATAGGAGAGGTAAAAATGAAATCAATAGTGAGGATTGAATATGAAAAGAGATCGATCCAAAAAATCATGAAATTGGTTGGATTTGAAAGTCATAAATTCAATAACAGAACACATTTTTATACAGAGTCAGTCAACTTGAGTCTATGATTAATCGACTAATTCTGAATAATTTAGAATACAATATTTCAGTTTGATTACAGTAGTCGACTAGTCATCTATTAAGTTGACTAGTAAGTGAAAAATGCATTAAAAAAATCTAAAAAAATATTTAAATATCGAAAATATTGCAAATACCCAAATCTATTCAAAATATTATAAAAATATCCTCTTTAAGAGATTTTGTAAAAATATCTGCAACTTGATTATCGGTTGATATAAAATGTAATGAAATATCACCTTTTAAAGTATGATCATGTAAAAAATGATGTCTAATATCAATATGTTTTGTACGTGAATGATGAATTGAATTTTTAGATAAGTTAATATCACTGATATTATCACACATAATAGGTGAATTTGTGAAAGATATACCATAATCAAGTAAGATTTGTTTCATCCATAAAATCTGAGCAAATGTAACACTAGCAGTGATATATTCTGCTTCAGTTGTTGATAATGATACAGAATTTTACTTTTTATCGAATCACGATACTAGTGAATGTCCCAAAAAGTGACAAGTACCACTAGTACTTTTTCGATCAAATTTACATCCAGCAAAATTAGCATCACTATATGATAGTAGATTAAATGTACTTGATTTAGGATAAAATAAACCATAGTTGACTGTGTTATTAATATATCGAAGAATCTTTTTCACTGCTTTAAGGTGTGATTCCTTAGGGTAAGATTGATATCTAGCACATAAGCAAACACTGAATATAATATCAGTTCTACTTGAAGTAATATATAGTAAAGAACCAAACATATCTTGATATAGTTTTTAATTAGCATTCTTACCATTTTAATCTTTGTCTAGGAATGCAGTAGTACTCATGGGAGTATTTTTACTACCAGAATTTTTCATACCAAATCTTTTAAGGAGTTCATTAGCATACTTGCACTGAAAAATAAAGATTCCATCATTCATTTGCTTTATTTGCAAACCGAGAAAGTAATTAAGTTCACCTATGTGACGCATCTCGAATTCACTCTGCAATCTTAAAATTAGAATTTAAAAGAAAACTTTATAATCTATCATACCAAGCACGTGGTGCTTGTTTTAAACCAATTAAAATTTTCTTAGTTTAAAAATTTTTCATATTCAAAACCTGGAGGTTGTTCAACATAAACAGTTTTTTTAATAAAACCATTTAAAAAGGCACTTTTAACATCTATTTGATAAAGTTTGAAATTCATAAAGTAAGAAAAAGCAAGTAAAATATGAATAGATTCCAAGTCTAACTACTGGTGCATAAGCTTCATCAAAATCAATACCTTCTTCTTGATTATATCTTTGTGCAACTAATCTTGCTTTGTTCTTAATAACTTGACCTGAGTCATCGAGTTTGTTCTTAAATACCAATCTGGTACTGATGACTGCATGATCAGTAGGGCATTGTACAAAATCCCAAACATCAGTTCTGATAAATTGATTCAACTCTTCTTGCATTGCAATAATCCAAAAATCATCTGCACATGCTTCTTTGATATTCTTCAATTTAATGAGTGATATGAAAGCAATATGTGGCATATAGTTTAACTTGGATCTAGTCTGAACACCTTGAGTTATATCTCCAATAACCAAATCATGTAGATGATTCCTTACTTCAACATATGCTTTAGGTAACTCAGTAGGAGTCTCATCAATATTAAAAATGTTAGTATCATCAGAAGATATAATAGTATTATCAATAGGAGTATTTATGATATCATCATCATCATGTGAAGAAGTATTTGAAATAAGTTTAGTCAAAGATTCATCAAATTTAACATGCAATGATTCTTTAATAGTAAATATTTTCTTATTAAAGATTCTATATGCTTTACTTTGAGTAGAATATCTAACAAAAATATCTTCATTGGATCTAGCATCAAATTTATCTAATGTATCTCTTGCATTTAAGATAAAATATTTACATCCAAAAATCTTGAAATAAGAAGCTTTTAGAATTCTATTATAAAATAATTCATAAGATATTTTGTTTAAATAGGTCGAATAAGCACACGATTTAAAATATAACATGCAGTAGCAACAGCTTCAGCCCAATAATATTTTGGTAAAAGACTGTCCATAAGCATAGTTCTAGCACATTTATGCAAAGTCCTATTCTTTCTCTCCACAACACTATTTTGAGAAGATGCTCTACAAAAAAACAAAGTTATGTGTAATATCATACTTATCACAGAAATTTACAAAAGATTCATTTTCAAATTCTTCTCTATGATCACTTCGAATAGTGAATATGTTAGATATTTTTTATTTTGAATTCTTTTACAAAAACTTAAAAACTCATTAAAAGTTTCATTTTTATTCTTTAGAAAATTTTACCCATGTAAAACGTGAATAATCATCAACAATAACAAAAACATACCTATTTTTATTTAAAGAAGCAACACGAGTAGGACCAAATGAGTCTAAATGCAACAGTTCTCAAGGTTTTTTTAGTAGAAACTAAATCTTTAAATTTAAAAGATGGTTTAACTTGTTTTGCTAATTGATAAGAATCACAAAAATAGTTCTTTTTAAAAGCTATTTTTAGAAGACCTTTAACTAAATCAAATTTAGAAATCTTAGAAATAGTTTTCATAATTAAATGATCAAATCTTTTATGCCATAAAAAATAATCATTATTAGAAGCAATTAAACATAAATTATCATTTGATTATAAACAAGTTATTGATAACTCATAAATATTATTGTTAAAGAATCTTTAATAGAATATCTTTCATGTTGGTATCATATATAAGACATGCATCTTTTCGAAAATAATTCTATAACCCTTATCACATAACTGACTAATACTTAATAGGTTGTGTTTTAAACCTTTTACCAAAAGAATATTTTCAATAAGGGGTTTTGAAATGTTACCAACCATGTCAATACCAATAACCTTTTCTTTGTTATTATCTCTAAATGTTACTATACCTTCCTTTTTTATTTGAACGAAAGACAGTAGTTGAATGTGACCGATCATGTGTTTAGAACAACCACTATCAAGTATCCACTTTTCTTTATAAGGTACCTATAAGATAAAATATTTTGTATGATACCCATCATGATAGGGTTCAAAAATGATTAGCCTTTAGGAACCCAAATCCAATTTGAATTTGCTTTCCATTTGTTAGTATCAACATAATTACAAGAATTACATGCATGATGTATATATGATGCAATATAAGCATTTTTATCCACATTATTTAGATTTTTAGGAATTCATACATATTTGTTCCTAATTCTTTTTGAAATAGTATCAATATTTCTTTGAACAAAAGAATTATATAGATTATGATTATTCTTTTTATAAAAATGTGTAGATTTTTCAAAATTATTTTTTGAGAATCCAAAACCAAAATGATTATTTGACATCTTTTGATAAGACAATAACTTATTTAAATTTTCTTTTCCCTTATTAAATTTTGTCATATTTTTCAAAAATTTCACATTTAATTTTAAAACTAGTCATTACTTTATCTAAAATAGTAATTCTAGAATTTAAAGAAACAGTCTTTTAAGTAAAGAATTCTCTTTTAAAAATTCTCATTATCCATTTTTAAAGATGAAATAACTTTTTCAAAGTCAAATTTTTGAGAATTTAAGGAATATTTGAGAAATATAAAGTGAATTTTCTTTGATAAATTTGTCATTTTCTTTTATTAAACTTAATTTTTAATCTTTTCATTCTTGAAAATATCATAAAGTTCATTAAATGCATCTAATAATTCAGCATAGTCTTGTACCTCATCTTCTTGGGCCATAAAATAGATATTGGCGGTTTCAGTGACTTCTTCTTCGTCAGAGGAAGATGAATCACTGTCATCCCAAGTTGCTTGGAAAGCTTTCTTCTTTTTGTTAAACTTATTGAGATTCTTGAAATTTTCTTTAGATTTCATCAATTGGCAATCTTATGTGACTTGGTTAGTTACACTTAAAACTAATAGGATTATCATTAGTATCTTTATTCTTTTTAAACTTACCTTGTTTTAAGAACTTTCTGAATTTTCTTAAGATTATTGCCTTTTCTCTTCATCATCATCTGAATTATCCAAATCTGAGGTTGTATGGAAGATAAGTACTTTCTTCTTTGATTGTTGTTGTTCATCCTTCTTCCTATCTCCAAGTTGAACTTCATATGCCATCAAATTACTAATAAGATTTTCTAATGAAAGAGTTGAGAGGTCATTTGCTTCTTCTATTGCAGTAGTTTTCTTCTCCCAATCTGATATGAGTGTATGAAGAATCTTTCTAACTTTTTCAACTTGAGTGTATTCTTTCTAAGGGCTACTTAGAAATTTGTAATGTCAGTGAACCTTTTAACCATTCTGCAATAGTTTCATTCTCCTTCATTTTGAAGAGTTCAAACCTATGAATAAGAACAGAGATTTTAGATTCTTTAACTTTATTTGCATCTTCATATGTTACCTGTAAAATCTGCCATATTTGATTTGCAGATCTAGCCGTTGACACACGACTGAATTCTTCTTTGTTCAAGGCACAAAAAAGAGTGTTCATTGCTTGGTACCAAGATTGATAGATTTCTTTTGATCTTCACTCCAAGCATCATAATTGGTGGTAGGTTTGATGTATAGTGCTTTCACTATGTTCCATAGTTCATAGTTGAAGTAGATCTTCATTCTACATATCCAGTAGTTGTAGTTTGATCCATCAAATAATGGTGGATGTTGTGTAGATTGTCCCTCTTTGAATTGTGATGAAGGATACTCCATTGCCATCCTTGAACACTGCTCTGATACCAAGTGTAGGATTTATAAACAAGGCAACACAAATAATAGAGGGGGTGAATAGTGTTTATAAACTTTTAATAAAAAAAATAAACTACTTGCAGGAAAGTAAATGCACAGAATAAATCCCAAAAAAATACAAATGCAAACACGAGAGATTTTATCCTGGTTCGGTCCTGTGACCTACGTTCAGTCCCCAAGCAACTCGCTTGAGATTTTTCTTATCCTGATTTTGATACACCCCTAAATCAACACTTGTACACCACTTGACTAAACACCCTTTGTCAAATCTGTACAACTCTTTTTTACACCAAGAAGACACTCTCTTTGATTGATTACAATGTATCCTATAAGCTTTGAAACTTGTACGTGATTGTAAATAAGGTATCTTATAGGAGAACTCTCAGAATTCTTCATAAAAGAATTGAAATTATGTGAAGAACAGAAAGTAGACACTAGTTTTCTGAAAAACAGAATTTTTTGAACAGAGTTTTGGAGCTTATGATTTGAATTGGTGATTACATTCAAGGACAACATCCCTATTTATAGGTGAAATCAATGGTCAGTTAAAGAAGTTATCAACTTAAATTTAAAAATCAAAACGTTAGAGAAATTACCAGAAAATCAAAATTGAATAACAGTCAGAAACTGTAGTTAGTCGACTAGGATATGAGTAGTCGACTACTATACGAAGTTTTGCCTAAGTTAGTGTTCGACGGGAGAAGGTTCCTTGTAAAATTTTCTTGAATCAAATGAAAGATTACAGTGGATTTTCACTCCGATTACAAGAGAGGGAAGATGTTGAGACTTAAATCCCCCCTTTGTTTAATGCTGGGTTCTTGAGGTGGCGGTGGAAAGTGAATCTTGTTTTCGTTGACCGGGTGAACGTCAGAACTTCTTGGGGATCTTCTCTTTGGATGGCAGATGGAGTAACACAGCTCCTGTCGACCAGGAATCTCAAAGAGATTATAAGCAAAGATTAACTTGTACGCAGCAAGTTGCTTGAAGAGTTAGACTCTCTTTCTTTTTGGTGGAAGTCTCGGGGCTTCTATAGCTCACAAGCCAAGTTCCTCTCCAGGAATTATCTGATCAACCGACCGACCCCTTCTCCATAGCAACGGGGCTATATATAGAGGTTTCAGGGGTGAACGTGCCCCTAAAAACGCTCCATAATGGGGGTTAACTTCCTCATTATGTGGGCAGTGATTGACCCTATAACAAGGGCAGTTATAACTGAGACACGGGTTTCGACCCTCGCGCCTTGGTGCTGCAGTGAAGCTGAGACGCGGGTTTCGACCCTCGCGCCTTGGTGCTGCAGTGAAGCTGAGACGCGGGTTTCGACCCTCGCGCCTTGGTGCTGCAGTGAAGCTGAGACGCAGGTTTCGACCCTCGCGCCTTGGTGCTGTAGTGAAGCTGAGACACGGGTTTCGACCCTCGCGCCTTGGTGCTGCAGTGATGCTGAGACGCAGGTTTCGACCCTCGCGTCTTTGTGCTGCAGTGATGGCTATGATTAGCCCTGCGTCTGGAGTTTGGACTCTGCTTTTTGATGACTTGTCTTTAGTGATTTTTAGACAGCCTACAAAACCCCCTCCAAAGTTTTCGATATTCCGCGGTTGACTGGGATGGATTTTGAAATACTTTGGACTCTAGTTGAATTCATACTTCTCATGATTGGACTGACAATCATTTGAGATGCTCTGAGCTTAATCTTGTCTAGAATATGGTCTTCAAAAGTGTACTATGAAACCCTTTGAAGCCGCCAAAAATGATCGTGGTGAGTGTCTAGATACACAGTCTAGACCTCCCCAGTGCTCTAAGCTTGTTGTTGGTGTACTTTGAAGTAGGGGTGAATAGTCATCTGCTTGTGCCAGTGTACTGTTGAACTGAATTGCAGAAGCAAGGACTGAATGCAAGTCCTGTAGACGCAGGGGTTATGCTGCTTTAAAGATGTGCCTTCTGTAGGGATGCGTCTTTTGGGATGAAAACACGGCTGTCGCTCTAAGAAGTAGACGCGGCTTTGGCCTAATTGAAAAGGCGCGACCTTTGGAGGGACGCGATTTTTCTGTTGAAAACGCAGCTTTTAAGTTAATGCGGACTCAGGATCCAATTCGCTGAGGAGACGCGGCTCTGAATTATTCACCGAAACGCGATCGCGGATCTCTTAGCAAAAATGAATGGAACGCAGCTTTTGGGTTTATGAAAGGACGCGGGTTTCAGGGCGCGACCTTTAAGTCTGCGCTTGACGCAACTTCCCAAGCTTTGCATGCAGCTCATCTTAAAGATCCTGTTAGATCTTTAAATGCCAAATCGGCGTTGACGATTGGGGACTCGTGTCCTCCGATGTTTCCCGAAGCGGCAATCCACGCGTCAGCTCTTCATTGGGCTTAGACATTAATATCTTTAAATGCCAAGTCGGCGTTGACGATTAGGGACTTGCGTCCTCGACACTTCCTAAAGCGGCAATCCACGCGTCAGCTCTTCATTGGGCTTAGACGTTCGTGCGGGAATTAGGCCGATGGCTCTGATTTTTACGCCATTAATTACAGGCCTTATGGGTTGTCTATAAATAGGCCTCACCCCCTTAACAGTCCATTGCTTAGACTATTTTCCCCCGAGAGCAGGCGCTCTGAGGGACTTCATCTTCTTCCTTCAATGGGATTTGCCCCCATGGACAGCGAAGACCCAAAGCTTTCATGCTTTTCTTTAATCTTTCTTGAAGATTATCACTGTCAAGTGATTTCAAGATCAAAAAACGTCCCTCTGAGTATCTTTTATATCCGCGCCTTGATGCAGAAAGTTCAACCTTTAAAGGGTTATTCTATGGGTAGGAATTACTTGTCAACCATGAAATACTCAGCCCAACTGGGTTTCAGTTTTGCTGTCCCTTGAAGAGGTTCACCTTCTTGACCTTCTCTTGAAGCCTGACTGGTGCGCTCATTATTTGGAAGTTGCACCTTTTAGACTTCTTGATGAAGCGCGAGTTGATTGAGTCTGAACTCTAACTCAAAATCCCCTGGACGCGAGTGTAATGGACTTTGCACCTGGACCGTGAGACGCGAGCTTTACATATAGAGCTCGCGTTTGAGACTGTTGACTTAGAAGAATTTTAATTCTGGCCGAAGGCTTCAGACTTGAATGTAGCAACCCTTGTTTCTCAAACAAAGACGTGGCAATTTTCGCGTCTGGTTCTCTTCGCGTCTCATATTTTAGACACGGGTCTAAAACTAGACCGCGTTCAGAACTTTGTGTATTCGAAGTTCACAACTTTGATCACGTCTGTTTCTATCATAACAGAATTTTGACTTTCTGCATGGGTCATCCCTGCGTCTAAAGTTCACAGCTATGCCGCATCTGTCCTTCAGTTCTTCTGTTTTAGAATTCTAACCTTCTGGTTTTTTTTTTACTTCTCACAGGTAGCCTTAATCATCCTTTCGCACATTCACTGGGCCCTTGGGAGAATACATCGGCCAGTGAACTTGTTCGATGGTCGACCATTGGAGGAGAAGTCACGGCTCCTGTTTATGGAAGATGAGGATTTGCACGGGTGATGACATCCGTTGAGACCTCATTGGACACGATGCACCAGTCATGCCCCCGGGTTCGTCATGATCATAGTGGGTATGGTGGTGGATATGGTGGTGGGTATGGTCCTCTTGTAGGTCACTGAAAAGAGGACGTCATCTGTAAGGTCTCGAATCCTCCCTTCACCAATCTTACCCCAGAAGTGACATCGATGAAAAGTTCATATTTATTAGATGACTTTCTGGTGGTAGAGATGTTCATCAACGAAGGATCATGGCCTACACCAGTTGGTCGGGTGGAATCAGAAGGTTCTGCTGTATTTTAACCTCAAGAAACACCATTGTTCTTGGTCAACGATGGGCTCCTTCAATGTTTACGTCATGCATTATGATGTAATCAGCATCCGATCGTTACAATAGTGCTCAGCCCTTCTTTGGCGCTCTTCCAAACATCTTGTATTTGGAGTGGTGAGAATGCTTCAAGGAGTGAGTGCAACCTTTTACTGAGAGAGAGGGACTTCTTTGTACTCCTTTATTGTAACACTCAATCTTATTGTATAAGAGAGCGTTTTATATCACTTTCATGTATAAATAAAAGTGACACTTTTTCCTTGTCTTCTTCTATTGTCTTGAATTCCCCTTTTTTTTATTGAAAATCAGATGAATAGAAGTAAAGGATTGATCATTGACTGGCTAAAAATATATATATATGATAATAATCTTTAACGAGTCAAATTTTGTAGAAAGATCCTATTTCAGGATCTCAACAATGCTGTCAGAGGTGTGATATTAACTTAACAGAAATAAGATAATTCTTGTGGACCTGCCAATCTTATAAATGAGAATGACAGGTGGAATTTGTACCCCCAGGGAGGATGAGTTTTCATCAGAGGTTCGGAATTAACTTGACAAGACCCAGCTGGGGATTTAATGAAAACACTGTTAACGGTGTAATGTTAACCTAACAATATTTTTAAGTGGACTTGTTATTCTGTTGACGAGAATAACAAGTAAGACTAGACTCACGGGGAATCTAGGAGGACTTTTTCCGTTAGAGGTGTGATATTAACATAACGGGTTGAATATAGTCTTGTCAGAAGTGTAATGTGATTGAGTTTTTACCTGCACACAAGATATAGAATTTCAGTTTTAAGAATAGGATGTGCAAGGTGCTCAATACTACCGCTATAGCAAGTGGCTATGCGGGTCGTGATCCACAGGGAGGGACTAGCGATGGAAGCTTGTTTAGTAAGTTCTCTAAAGTGTTTGAATTAATAGTTGTTAAAGTCAGGTTAGAAAGAAAGTTGTAGATTAAGAAGATGGAGAAATAGAAGTGATATTTACAATGAAATTGAAGAAGTGTGAAAAAGATTGGGAATTTGGTGATTTGCACTAAAAATAAAAGAAAGAAAACTAAAAACTAAAAAAAACATACTTACCTCTTCGGCCTGTTTACTTTTGATCCATTGCAACGACTTACCTTTTCTTTGAAGGCATTCAAGCATGGCGTATAGGATCTTCCACCTTCTCGATCTACACTACGAAAACAAAAGACAAACTATACTAGCAAGAGAAGGTTTGTTCATCACCATAGGCCATCAAGGGCACTTCAACGGCTAAGCAGTCTCGAAGCTATCAGATTCTCTTGGATTGCAAGACATCAGAGGGAAACAAAAATAAAACAAGAATAGAAGAACAAAAATAAACTTTGAGTTGATTCAATTAACAATGGAAGAAAAGATTACTTACACCGATTGTCACCTTCAGTACAAGTTTGATCTCCTTCCTCCATGAAAGTATCCTCTCCTCTCAGTTACATAAAAATTACAAAAAAGAAGAAAATAAAAACCTAAATTACAATCTACAAGTTAGCCTAAGAAAAACCCTAGATTTGTTTCTGTACTGCACTGAACTGTTCGCCCTTCTCTGTTGCTCTGCAGGGGTATTTATAGGAGACGGAAGATGTAGAGTCCCGGTACAACTCTCCCAAGAAAACAGGTATCCAACCTCATCCTTATTGCGGCCAAAGATTGCCTTCTGGCCACGCGCTTTCGCGCGTGGCCTCCTCTGGTCCGTCAATCTGGGTGTATCCTTTTAGATCTGGCATACCGACTCTTTATTTTGAAAATTCGGGATAACTTGGAAGCAAGTTACCCTAAATTCAAATCTTCCAAATCTTTTAAAACGATTTTGTAATCCTTGCACTCTTCTCCTTTTATCTTTATCCTTGTCCTGCAAGTAATTAGGATTGAGTAGAAGTCTATCCCTTTCCTCTTCTTTTAGTAATTGCAACTTTTGCATTGGGCTTGGACATGGGCTTTTGGGCTTCATTTAAGGCTTTATTCTTTATTTAATTAATTACTCAAGGCCTGCACACATTAAATAATAAAACATAGTAATAGTGCATAATTGTAGGAATAAATATGAAAATGTGATAGTAAATGTAGTGATAAATATGCATTTTTTACTACCTATCACACCCCCACACTTATCTTTTTGCTCGTCCTCGAGTAAAAATCAAAAAGAAAAGAAAAATTAACCTATCCTAACTCACTTTCGTAGGAATCACGATTGCACTTAGCACGTGCAACAAGTCGTTAAACCCCTAGGTTACCCTAGAGGACGAGTGTTGTCTCGTGAGGGTTTTCAGCGGATTACACCCACAAAATCCATAAGAAGGAAAATATTTGAAATATGTTTGAAGAAAGTAAGTAATCTATAAGTTTTTAGGATTATCATTTTTATTCATTCTTAAACTTAGTCTTTATATAGTAAATTGTTATCCATTTTAGGTAAGGAACAAAATTGAATTTTTGTATAGTCTTTTTCGTTACCAAAAGTCATATGCATCCTTGTGAATCTTTACTAGAATTCCTTCACTTGGACTCTCATGCCTCTTTATTATTATTTTCTCTTCTTTTTTTTTTAATATGTATAACTCATCTAATTTTCTTTCGTGTAAGTATTAAGGCTTCTTGAGGCCCTCATACCTAACTAATTGACTATTAGATGTGTTAGTACATATATAAGTAATTTTTCTTAGTTTCCTTAGGCTTTCTAATCCACCCATGTAGCGAACTTAAAGTCGGTGGCTCCCAAACCGATCGGTTTTAGGGCACCGGGTGAGAAAACACCCCACGGACTTAAGGATTTGAGTGAACTAGGCCACAAAACTAAGGTTTTTATTTATACAATCACCTTTAGGCGTGAATACTTATGCTTCTTGAGGCACATGTATTCAGCTTAATTAGTGAATTTTTTTTTTTTTTTGGGTTAGTATCAACTATGTTAGTAAATCCTCCCCCTCACCTATCTCATGCATTGTCCTCAATGTATAAATGAATGCATGTATGCATGAAAAAAAAGAAAGGGAAGGAAAATATTACCTTAAGGTGGTGGTTCCGGTGGTGGTCTAATTGGTCCACGGAATGCGGCCCAATCTACTTTTTGTGGAATTCGGAGGAACCCACCAGAAATCTCTCTTGTATAAGCCACTAAAATGATGTCTGTATGAACATTTTTTAAAAATTCCACCCCATCAAATTTTCAAATTTCATAATTATTTTCAGAGTCAATTGTGTCAACTGCCTTGTCCCAAAATGGAGTGTGAAAAGATGGAATGATTGACTTGGACGTCAGAAGTACGGGAACGAATACCGACTCAGGAAAGTAACTTAAATCAAGTAAGGGTTCAGGAGTCGAGCTTGGTTCAAGAAGTGGGTCCAAATCAAGAAGTTAAAAGTCTAGTCCACAATTATTTTCCCACAATGGAATGTGACTTAATATTGGTGATTCAAGTTCAGGAATGATAGGTGTGGAAATCAAAACTGACTCTAAAATATTACCTAAGTCGGGTAACAAAACAGGAGTCAATATTGATTCGGGAATTTGAACTTGATCACAGATTTGAGAATCTAGGTCACATTTCTCATTAAGTTCAATGTCATAAAAATGAGAACTTGCCAATTTATCCATGGGACTTTCAAAATTATAAAATTGGTCAAGTTCAATATGATCATCAAAAATGGGTGATTCAATTTCATGATGAATTGGCACAGGATCCAATGTTGACGCGGGGAAAAGATTGAAATCAGGTGGAGACACCGGAGTCATTATTGAATCAGGAAGTAAAATTGAATCACTAGGTTGAGGTTCAAGATCATAGTCATTCTCAAGTTCTATTTCAGGAAATGAATAACTTGCCAAACTGTCAATGTCATTTTCAAAAATTAGAGTTTGGGCAAGTTTAAATGATTGTACTGAACTAGAATCTTATTTTCCAAAGCAACTTGACTCGTCGGCTCTAACAGAATGGTTAGCGACATCAGAAATGGCCAAACGGTGAGAACGTAAAGTTTGAACCATCATATCTATTTCATGATCACGAGCAATTCTAGCCTGAGTCATGGCTTCAAGCATCTTTTCATAGTCGATTGGTGCATCATTTTGGTGTGATTGGACTTGAAAAGAGGAAGTGTCGTTGGGACAATCGTGATGAAATTGTGAGTCGATCAGATTCTGTGATTGTTGCTTGGACTCACGCATCATCATGTCCAAGATTGATGGTGATTGTTGCTTGGACTCATGCATACTCATCATTTCCAAGATAGATGGTTTTCTATTTTGAACTGGTGGATCTGAGTATGAATCTTGGAAATATTATGGACAAGGTGGATAAGGAGGACAAGTTAGTTGAAGATTGGACTCGGGGGAAGCGAAACCCCATGGACTCTGTGAAGAGTTGAAATTGTTATGGAAATTATGTTCATAAGATGGGGGGCATGGGTTATATTCATTCGGATAAGACCATTCCGGCACACTAGGTTGGTTAAAGTTAGGATGTGCCGGGTTGGTAATATCCGAAAAAGAGGTTGGTGTGTAATATGGATTATTATTAAAATTGAAAAAATTGTTGTTATAAGCCATATCAAAAACACAAACAAAGAAAAAGAAAACAAACAAATAAGCAACCAAAAAAAAAAATTTCTAACCTAAGTTAGGGTAGACCTATGACCTAGATGACTCCTAACTGGTTAGACTGTCCACGGGAGGTATAATGTAGACTTTGACCACAAGCTAATCAGCCAGGTCAGGGCAAGATTGGTGGGAGGTTTTCCGTCAAAGACGTTCCTTAATTAAATAACCACCAATCTTCGGGCTTTCGGCCCTCAATCCCCTCCCTAGACACTGATTTGGCAGGAGTCAAATTCCAACACCGTTACCCCTTAGGATAATCTCCTAATTGAGTCCGAGATGTCCCTAGGGCCAACGTCTACTCATTTTTAGTTAGGCTTGGGTTAGTGAGTGAGGAGATTGTTTATGGCCAAGGAAGGGTGATGAAATCCCCACCTTATCTTATTTATAGGACAAGCCCTTAAGTCAATTTAGTGCACGTGTAAAGCAATAAACCAATATTCACTCAAAAGCAATAAATCAGCCAAGGGTGCTTCCTGGTCTATATGCAATGCGAACGTACCTTGTCTCCAGCACTCTTCAACAGAAATTAAAAAAAATTAAATAGACACGTGCCTATATGCAAGAGTCTAATTTTTTTTATTTTTTTTTAACAAATAGGTTACTGTTAATTAATTAGCAGTGTGCAGGGTGATCACAGAGAAAAGTTAA
The DNA here is from genome assembly GCA_038442645.1 of Agave tequilana. Classification (NCBI taxonomy): domain Eukaryota; kingdom Viridiplantae; phylum Streptophyta; class Magnoliopsida; order Asparagales; family Asparagaceae; genus Agave; species Agave tequilana. The sequence goes on from JAVJIF010012517.1 coordinate 69,937, forward strand.
CAGAGCAGTAAACAAATATTTCAATTTTCAGCAACCTGCAGAAAATCGAGTAAGTAGTGAACTACTAAGGCCGCGGAAACGCGGCTATTGCCGCGCAAACGCGGCTCTGTAGTAGGCTCTGCTGCTCTGCCTTCGAGGGCAGAGGCACAGAGTTGCTATGTGTCCTTTGCTGCTGTTAGATTTCCTGTTCTCTGATCCTGCAAACAAAAAGAATAATAAATATTTTTTTTTTTTTTGTAGAGAATACTTACCGTCCCTCCCCGGCAACAGCGCCAAAATTTTGATTGAGTTTTTACCTGCACACAAGATATAGAATTTCAGTTTTAAGAATAGGATGTGCAAGGTGCTCAATACTACCGCTATAGCAAGTGGCTATGCGGGTCGTGATCCACAGGGAGGGACTAGCGATGGAAGCTTGTTTAGTAAGTTCTCTAAAGTGTTTGAATTAATAGTTGTTAAAGTCAGGTTAGAAAGAAAGTGGTAGATTAAGAAGATGGAGAAATAGAAGTGATATTTACAATGAAATTGAAGAAGTGTGAAAAAGATTGGGAATTTGGTGATTTGCACTAAAATAAAAGAAAGAAAGAAAACAAAAAACTAAAAAAAACATACTTACCTCTTCGGCCTGTTTACTTTTGATCCGTTGCAACGACTTACCTTGTCTTTGAAGGCATTCAAGCATGGCGTATAGGATATTCCACCTTCTCGATCTACACTACGAAAACAAAAGACAAACTATACTAGCAAGAGAAGGTTTGTTCATCACCATAGGCCATCAAGGGCACTTCAACGGCTAAGCAGTCTCGAGCTATCAGATTCTCTTGGATTGCAAGACATCAGAGGGAAACAAAAACAAAACAAGAATAGAAGAACAAAAATAAACTTTGAGTTGATTCAATTAACAATGGAAGAAAAGATTACTTACACCGATTGTCACCTTCAGTACAAGTTTGATCTCCTTCCTCCATGAAAGTATCCTCTCCTCTCAGTTACATAAAAATTACAAAAAAATAAAAAATAAAAAACCTAAATTACAATCTACAAGTTAGCCTAAGAAAAATCCTAGATTTGTTTTTGTACTGCACTGGACTGTTCGCCCTTCTCTGTTGCTCTGCAGGGGTATTTATAGGAGACGGAAGATGTAGAGTCCTGGTACAACTCTCCCAAGAAAACAGGTATCCAGCCTCATCCTTATTGCCGCGGAAACGCGGCTTTGGCCGTGTTTCCGCGGCCAAAGATTGCCTTCTGGCCACGCGCTTTCGCGCGTGGCCTCCTCTGGTCCATTCATCTGGGTGTATCCTTTTAGATCTGGCATACCGACTCTTTATTTTGAAAATTCGGGATAACTTGGGAAGCAAGTTACCCTAAATTCAAATCTTCCAAATCTTTTAAAACGATTTTGCAATCCTTGCACTCTTCTCCTTTTATCTTTATCCTTGTCCTGCAAGTAATTAGGATTGAGTAGAAGTCTATCCCTTTCCTCTTCTTTTAGTAATTGTAACTTTTGCATTGGGCTTGGACATGAGCTTTTGGGCTTCATTTAAGGCTTTATTCTTTATTTAATTAATTACTCAAGGCCTGCACACATTAAATAATAAAACATTAGTAATAGTGCATAATTGTAGGAATAAATATGAAAATGTGATAGTAAATGTAGTGATAAATATGCATTTTTACTACCTATCACACCCCCACACTTATCTTTTTGCTCGTCCTCGAGTAAAATCAAAAAGAAAAGAAAAATTAATCTATCCTAACTCACTTTCGTAGGAATCACGATTGCACTTAGCACGTGCAACAAGCCGTTAAACCCCTAGGTTACCCTAGAGGACGAGTGTTGTCTCGTGAGGGTTTTCAGCGGATTACACCCACAAAATCCATAAGAAGGAAAATATTTGAAATATGTTTGAAGAAACTAAGTAATCTATAAGTTTTTAGGATTATCATTTTTATTCATTCTTAAACTTAGTCTTTATATAGTAAATTGTTATCCATTTTAGGTAAGGATCAAAATTGAATTTTTGTATAGTCATTTTCGTTACCAAAAGTCATATGCATCCTTGTGAATCTTTACTAGGAATTCCTTCACTTGGACTCTCATGCCTCTTTATTATTATTTTCTCTTTTTTTTTAATATGTATAACTCATCTAATTTTATTTCGTGTAAGTATCAAGGCTTCTTGAGGCCCTCATACCTAACTAATTGACTATTAGATGTGTTAGTACATATATAAGTATTTTTTTTAGTTTCCTTAGGCTTTCTAATCCACCATGTAGCGAACTTAAAGTCAGTGGCTCCCAAACCGGTCGGTTTTAGGGCACCGGGTGAGAAAATACCCCACGGACTTAAGGATTCGAGTGAACTAGGCCACAAAACTAAGGTTTTTATTTATACAATCACCTTTAGGCGTGAATACTTATGCTTCTTGAGGCATATGTATTCAGCTTAAATAGTGAATTTTTTTAATATATATTTTTTTAGTATTATTTTTTATAGGGCACAAGAGTCTTTGTTTTAGAATCCTAGATGTGTAAGTGTATTAGGTATGCACATTTCATTAAGGTAAAAATTAAGACTAATTAATTATTCAATTTTTCCTCCTATACCTAAAAATTCAACAATTTATTTATTTTGACCAAGTTTTTAGAAATTCTAATCATGATTTTCCTAATTCTTAAGACTAACTTAGATTTCTTTCAAAAGATAAGTCAAAATATTGTTCCTTTTTTTTTTTGGTTAGTATCTAACTATGTTAGTATGTTAGTAAATCCCCGGCAACGGCGCCAAAATTTTGATTGAGTTTTTACCTGCACACAAGATATAGAATTTCAGTTTTAAGAATAGGATGTGCAAGGTGCTCAATACTACCGCTATAGCAAGTGGCTATGCGGGTCGTGATCCACAGGGAGGGACTAGCGATGGAAGCTTGTTTAGTAAGTTCTCTAAAGTGTTTGAATTAATAGTTGTTAAAGTCAGGTTAGAAAGAAAGTGGTAGATTAAGAAGATGGAGAAATAGAAGTGATATTTACAATGAAATTGAAGAAGTGAAAAAAAGATTGGGAATTGGTGATTTGCACTAAAATAAAAGAAAGAAAACAAAAAACTGAAAAAAAAAAAACATACTTACCTCTTCGGCCTGTTTACTTTTGATCCGTTGCAACGACTTACTTTGTCTTTGAAGGCATTCATGCATGGCGTATAGGATCTTCCACCTTCTTGATCTACACTACGAAAACAAAAGACAAACTATACTAGCAAGAGAAGGTTTATTCATCACCATAGGCCATCAAGGGCACTTCAACGGCTAAGCAGTCTCGAAGCTATCAGATTCTCTTGGATTGCAAGACATCAGAGGGAAACAAAAACAAAACAAGAATAGAAGAACAAAAATAAACTTTGAGTTGATTCAATTAACAATGGAAGAAAAGATTACTTATACCGATTGTCACCTTCAGTACAAGTTTGATCTCCTTCCTCCATGAAAGTATCCTCTCCTCTCAGTTACATAAAAATTACAAAAAAAAAAAGAAAATAAAAAACCTAAATTACAATCTATAAGTTAGCCTAAGAAAAACCCTAGATTTGTTTCTGTACTGCACTGGACTGTTCGCCCTTCTCTGTTGCTCTGCAGGGGTATTTATAGGAGATGGAAGATGTAGAGTCCCGTACAACTCTCCCAAGAAAACAGGTATCCAGCCTCATCCTTATTGCCGCGAAAACGCGGCCACTGCGGCCAAAGATTGCCTTCTGGCCACGCGCTTTCGCACGTGGCCTCCTCTGATCCGTCCATCTGGGTGTATCCTTTTAGATCTGGCATACCGACTCTTTATTTTGAAAATTCGGGATAACTTGGGAAGCAAGTTACCCTAAATTCAAATCTTCCAAATCTTTTAAAACGATTTTGTAATCCTTGCACTCTTCTCCTTTTATCTTTATCCTTGTCCTGCAAGTAATTAGGATTGAGTAGAAATCTATCCCTTTCCTCTTCTTTTAGTAATTGCAACTTTTGCATTGGGCTTGGACATGGGCTTTTGGGCTTCATTTAAGGCTTTATTCTTTATTTAATTAATTACTCAAGGTCTGCACACATTAAATAATAAAACATTAGTAATAGTGCATAATTGTAGGAATAAATATAAAATGTGATAGTAAATGTAGTGATAAATATGCATTTTTTACTACCTATCATAATGTTAACTCGACAAGGGTGTGAGTCAGAGGTGTGATATTAACTTAACTCAAGAGTGTTCCAGCTTCATTTGGGAAAACTGAAAGTGTCACTGCTATAAGTGTAATGTTTAACTTGGCAGTGAGATAATGCTAGAGGTATAATTTTTGAACTTGGCATTGTCATCTCGACTTTGACAAGGAAGTCCGAGGGAAAGTCATGGCCATAGGTGTATTGTTGAACTTAGCACTGACCTGGATGCTAGAGGTGTAATGTTAAACTTAGTATCGCTCATGTCAGCTTCGATACGGAAGCCTGAGGGAAAGTGACTGTCAGAGGTTTAGTATTGAACTTGGCAGCAATTTAATCACTGTTAGAAGTGTAATGTGAAACTTAACAGTAATTTGTCAGAGGGCTCGAGATAGGAGCAATTTGAGGTCCCGTCGTTCTATTGATGAGAAGGACAGGTAGAATTTGAAATGTCAGAGGTGTAATGTTAAACTTGACCTTGAATTGATTTGCGATATAAGCAATTTTGGAGACTTATCATTCTATTGATGAGAATTGACAAGTGAAGTTAGAAGTGTCAGAGGTGTAGTGTTAACTTGACAAATCGGAAGACTTGCTACTTCATATAGAGTTGAGACAAGTAAGATTTACACTTACTAGGGAGTATTGAGATTTTTCATTGCCAGAGGTATAATGTTAATGTAGCAGTGACTGTATTCTATGGACCTACCATTCCATGTATGAAAATTGGTAGGAGGTTTTGGAGGAGGGCATGGGACCAAGTCCACTTAGGATTTTTAGCAAACCCTCAGCTATCAACGGATTTGGTGTGTCTTTACCAACTACCGTTTGAGTTGGGCTAGCCATGCTATTCCCCTCAGCACGATGAGTTGTCGAAGACTTATGTTGGGCTTAGAAGCCAACATTTTCCTCTGTCCTTAGCCGTCGGAGGCGTCGGACGTTAATGAAGGTAGAAATGCAAAAACCCAAGTTTCACCTTTTGTTGCTTTCTTAATATGTACATCATACATCACAGTGCAGTCAGTGGTCAATCAGCTTGTCACTGGTCTATCGTGATGTGACCTAGTAAGGAAAAGAAATTTTTCTTGGATCTGGAACTTTGATCAGAGGTGTAATATTGACTTGATCAGAGGAAAAGTACTATTTAAGGAAAGTACTTCTTCAGGAATCTGCCGTTGATCGGCATCACGAGTGTATCACCGTTTGAAGTTATGAGGCGATATGCTCCATTTGAGTAGACTGACTCTACTACAAATGGTCATTCCCATTTGGGCTAGAATTTTTCTTTTGTCTTATGTGTCATCACCATAGGTCTTCTGACGGCTAAGACAAGGTCACCTTTCTTGAAAGTTCGCACCTTAACTTTCTTGTTGAAGGCTCTGGTAACCCGAGCTTGGTAGAGCTCAATTTGTTGTTGGGCCTGCAGACGTTTATCATCTAAGGCCTCCAATTCTTGGAGTCGCTGTCAATGCTTCTCCTCCTTTTGTTGGAACCTATTTCGATGAAGACGTTCGTGAAGATCAAATTCATTTGGAGCTCTAACACATGACGAATCAAGAGCCCTACATGATCAAGATGTGCCAAGGAGAGTTGTTGTGTAGTGGTTTGTAAAGATAAAGTAGCATGTAAAAGCCTTGACACAAACACACACTTTATTGCTTCATTAGTCGACTTATGCCTAAAGTCAAGTCAACTAATCAACTATGTAGTCGACTATCCCAAAACCCAAGTCGACTAATCCTGTGTCCTGAAACAGACCAACTCTCTGTTTGTTCTCTGGCATCATACTTAGTCGACTAATCCAAGTCCCCTAGTCGACTAATCCATTGTCAAGTCGACTTGTTGTTAGTTGCAGTCGACTTGAAGTAGTTATTCTGAAACTGTCAATCCAACGTTTCATGACATAGTCGACTAATAGCCAAACATAGTCGACTAATAGAAGGATTTTGCCTAGGTTAGTCGACTAACTCAAAAAGCAAGTCGACTAATAGGCAGTTCTGACTGTTGGACAGTTTTCATTATCTGGTCTTTTGTGCAACTGCTTTCAACGTTCCTTTGATTCAAATTGCACCAATAACTCCCTAACTAACCCTAGTCTTCAGCTATAAATAGGGAAGTTATACCAAAGCCATTTACCAAGATTTTCCATCAGTTTTCCAAAGCCAAAAATCTGCAAACCTGAAAACTGTTTTTCCCACTTCAGTTCTTCACCAAAAGACATTTCCATTGTGAAGATTCTCTAAAGTTCTTGTTTCCTATACTGAACCTTGTCCACATACACATTCAGTACCAAGGCTATAGGAAAAATATTGTAATTTTCAAAGTGTTCATTGTACACGGGAGGCTTCTTGGTTGAAGAGGCAAGTTGTACAAGGTGACCATTGTACACGGGAGGCTTCTTGGTTGTAGAGGCAGTTGTACAAAGGTAAAGGTGTTCTCTTGGTGGAAGAGAAGGTGTACAGATTTGGTGAAGGGGATTCGACAAGTGGTGTACATGTTGTATTGATTTTGGGTGGCAAGATCAAGGTTAAAGGAAAATCTCAAGCGGGTGGCTTGGGGACTGGATGTAGGTCACAAGGACCGAACCAGGATAAATCTCTTTGTTTGCGTTTGTCAATTCTGAGATTTGTTTTCCTTTACATGCAAGTTATTTATTTTGTTTATTTACTTAACGCTAATCCTTCTAGTTTTTAGATTTGTGTTGACTTGAGTTATTTCAGATCTATAGTTGCCTACAAGAGATAATTCCGCAATTAGTCCTTATCTCAACGATCCTACATTTGGTATCAGAGCGAGGGTCATCAACCGGCATCTACATTCCTACTTCAGCAACAGGAGTACACGCTCTGATCCTACATTTGATATCAGGGCGGGTACAAGTCAAAAACAAAGATGGCAACGGAGTTCTCATCATCCCAGTTCAAAGAAGGACATTCTACACAACGTCCACCGCTGTTTGACGGAACCAACTACAACTACTGGAAGTGTAGAATGAAGATCTACTTGCAATCGCTCAACTACGACCTTTGGAACATCGTAGAAGCATCGTACACCAAGCCCACAACCTCCTACAACGCTTGGAGTGAAGATCAAAAGAAGAACGCAAACCTTGATGCCAAAGCGATGAATGCTCTATTCTGTGCCCTTACCAAAGAAGAGTTCAACCGTGTTTCAACAGCAACTTCTGCACATCAAATATGGCATACTCTTCAGGTAACACACGAAGGCACTAGTAAAGTTAAGGAATCTAAAATATCTGTTCTTGTCCACAGGTTTGAGTTATTTAAAATGGAGGAGAATGAAACCATATCCGAAATGGTTACAAGATTCACCGACATCACCAATACTCTTGCATCCCTTGGAAAGGACTACACCCAAGTTGAAAGAGTTCGAAAGATCCTTCGTGCACTCACACCAGAATGGGAGAAGAAGACAACCGCCATTGAAGAGGCGAATGATCTCTCAACTATGACATTAGAAAACCTAATCGGTAATCTAATGGCATATGAAGTGCAGTTAGAAGAAAGAAAGAAGGACCAAGAGAGACAACACCGCTCAAAGAAGAAAGAACTCGCCTTCCATGCATCTTCCGACACGGACAATGATGACGAAGAGGAGATGGCAATGCTCTCAAAGAAGTTCAGGAAATTTCTTAAGCAAGGTAAATTCAAGTGTTTTAATTGTGATAAACCAGGACATATGAAAATGGATTGCCCTTTGCTCAAGAAGAAAGATAAGTACAAGAGTAAGAAGTTCAGAAAGAAGAAGAACTACGAAGCATCTTCAGAATATAGTGATTCCTCATCTTCTGATGAAGAAGAATCCACTGAACATGTTAACTTATGTTACATGGCCATAGAAGATGAAGAGGTATCGTTTTCTGAACTCTCTGATGCATTTAATGAGTTATTTATGAATCTGAAAAATGAAAAACTGAAAAACATATTTTTGTTAAAAGAAAATGAGAAACTTTTACAGGAAAATTCTGTTTATGCATTACAATTTTTTTCTATAAATTCTCAACAAGATGAAACTGAAAAAGTCATATCATCTTTGAAAACTGTAAATGAGAAGTTTATAAAAGAAAACATTTTTCTGAAAAAGGAAACTAAGTCTTTAAATGATAGGATTTCTATATTGGATAAAGACATGATAGTTTTCAAAATAAATATGAAGATCTTTTGCAAAATGTGACTAAGTTTAATAAAGGAAAAGAAAAATTAAATGATTTATTATCTTTTCAGAAATTGTCACATGATAAACATGGTATTGGATTTGTTGCAAAATCTTCATATTATAGTAATCCATATAGTTCTTTTGTAAAAAGTAAGAATAAGAAAAGTAAGTTTATATGGATTCCTAAGAACTTAAGCTTTTATGATAAAAATACATATATTGCTTCATACATGCATGATATATGTGATTCTTGCAATTATGTATATACTAACAGGTGGAAACCAAATTCTAAATGGATTTGGAGTCCTAAAGGTTAGATATGATCTTTTATATTTGGTACCAACTAACGTTTATCTTGCAGGTACCATATAAAAAATTGATAAAGATCAACTATGTATATATGTACTAATATATTTGTTGCAGGGGGAGAACAAAATATTTCTCTATCTGTTATAACCCATTTCTGCAGGGGGAGGAAAAGATAACATATTTTCTGCAGGGGAGGACTTGTGCACACAAAGCGTCATCATCAAAAAGGGGGAGAATGTTGGAACCTATTTCGATGAAGACGTTCGTGAAGATCAAATTCATTTGGAGCTCTAACACATGACGAATCAAGAGCCCTATATGATCAAGATGTGCCAAGGAGAGTTGTTGTGTAGTGGTTTGTAAAGATAAAGTAGCATGTAAAAGCCTTGACACAAACACACACTTTATTGCTTCATTAGTCGACTTATGCCTAAAGTCAAGTCGACTAATCAACTATGTAGTCGACTATCCCAAAACCCAAGTCGACTAATCCTGTGTCCTGAAACAGACCAACTCTCTGTTTGTTCTCTGGCATCATACTTAGTCGACTAATCCAAGTCCCCTAGTCGACTAATCCATTGTTAAGTCGACTTGTTGTTAGTTGCAGTCGACTTGAAGTAGTTATTCTGAAACTGTCAATCCAACGTTTCATGACATAGTCGACTAATAGCCAAACATAGTCGACTAATAGAAGGAATTTTGCCTAGGTTAGTCGACTAACTCAAAAAGCAAGTCGACTAATAGGCAGTTCTGACTGTTGGACAGTTTTCATTATCTGGTCTTTTGTGCAACTGCTTTCAACGTTCCTTTGATTCAAATTGCACCAATAACTCCCTACCTAACCCTAGTCTTCAGCTATAAATAGGGAAGTTATACCAAAGGCCATTTACCAAGATTTTCCATCAGTTTTCCAAAGCCAAAATCTGTAAACCTGAAAACTGTTTTTCCCACTTCAGTTCTTCACCAAAAGACATTTCCATTGTGAAGATTCTCTGAAGTTCTTGTTTCCTATACTGAATCTTGTCCACATACACATTCAGTACCAAGGCTATAGGAAAATATTGTAATTTTCAAAGTGTTCATTGTACACGGGAGGCTTCTTGGTTGAAGAGGCAAGTTGTACAAGGTGACCATTATACACGGGAGGCTTCTTGGTTGTCGAGGCAGTTGTACAAAGGTAAAAGGTGTTCTCTTGGTGGAAGAGAAGGTGTACAGATTTGGCGAAGGGGATTCGACAAGTGGTGTACATGTTGTATTGATTTTGGGTGGCAAGATCAAGGTTAAAGGAAAATCTCAAGCGGGTGGCTTGGGGACTGGATGTAGGTCACAAGGACCGAACCAGGATAAATCTCTTTGTTTTTGTCAATTTCTGAGATTTGTTTTCCTTTACATGCAAGTTATTTATTTTGTTTATTTACTTAACGCTAATCCTTCTAGTTTTTAGATTTGTGTTGACTTGAGTTATTTCAGATCTATAGTTGCCTACAAGAGATAATTCCGCAATTAGTCCTTATCTCAACGATCCTACACCTTTGTCATCTCTGCTGTCAAGGCGACGCGTAGAGATGGGATTTGGATTTCTAGTGGAAGCACGGCTTCACACCCATATACCAAAGAAAATGGCGTAGCTTTAGTAGGGATTCGAACAGTTGTGCGATAGGCCCATAACCATTCACCTAGCTTGTCGTCCCAGTCACGCTGACTTTTCGAGACGAATTTCTTGAGAAGCTTGCCAATGGTCTTGTTGAAAGCTTCTGCGAGACCATTAGCGGCAGGGTAGTATGCCGTTGAGGACACACTCTAAATTCTGAACTTAGCGCAGAACCTCTGGAAAGCCTGACTGACGAACTGGGGTCCATTGTCATGGACGATTCGCCGAGGTACACCAAAATGGTAGATGACGTGATGTTTAACGAATTTGATCACATCAGATGATTTTACCTCCTTCAAAGGAATGGCCTCAGCCCAATTGGAGAAGTAATCGGTTATGGCTAAAATAAACCGATGTCCTTTTGATGAGGGTGGGCTGATAGGGCCAATTACGTCCATGCCCCACATCTCGAATGGCTAGGTAGAAGTTGTCGAGTGGAGGTACCCTGGTGCTTGATGGATAAAATCACCATGCACTTGGCAGGCGTGACATCTTTTGGCATAAGTGATAGCGTCAGTGATCATCTTAGGCCAATAATATCCCAACCTTTGGAGCCGATCCCCAAGTTTTGGGCCAGGTTGATGGGCTCCGCACGTGCCGCCATGGGCTTCTTTCAATACCTCCTGGGCCTCTTTTTGTGATAGGCAGCGAAGCAAGATCCCGTCATGCGATCGACGATACAATATTCGTGTGATCGCATTATAGTAGAATTTGGGGGCTTTCCTTCTAATGGCAGCCGCTTCTTTAGTATCATCAGGCAGGATGCCATACAAGACATAATCAATGTAAGGGAATCGCCAGTCTCTAAGCTCTGAGCCGGTTGACGACTCAAGAGCTTCTTTGACTTGACAATCTCCCGTTGGCTTCTGGTAATCCTCAGAAGCAATTCTCGGGAAATACAGGTTGTGGCTGTGGACAAATATTTTCTCTACTACTCCAGCTGGAAGGGCTAAAGAAGCAACGAGAGACGCCAGTGCATCTGCATGCGCATTTTGCTTGTGTGGTACATGGTTAATGTAAAGTTTATGAACTTCCCGGCCAGGTGGACAGTTGCGTTGTAATAGGGTACTAGATCTTCATGTCTGACTTCGTACTCCCCGCGAACTTGGCTGACGATGAGTTTAAAGTCACCATATGCCTCGAGATTTTAACGCCAATCTCATTGGCGAGTTGCATTCCAATCAAAAGGGCATTGTACTCCGCTACATTGTTGGAACAAGGCTCGGTTAATGAGACGGCTCGAGGAATCACGTAGTTCTGTGGGGAGATGTTGACTGAGATTTCCTGCACACGAAAATAAACAATTTTAGATTTAAGAAATAATAGTGCGAGGTTCTCAATTCTAATCCGCTGTAGCAAGGCTATGCGGGTCGTGATCCTCAAGGAGGGACTGCGATGGAAGCGTTAAGCAAGTTATACTCTAAAGCTTTTATTTTTATTAGTTAAATAGTGGTATTTACAATGGATGATATTTACAATGGATGGAAGAAAAGAATTGTGGAAGATGTGGATTTAATCTACAAAAAAGAAAAGAAAATAAAAGAAGAGGAAAGAAAACTTATCTCTTTAGTCTGCTTGCCGTTTGAACCGTTGCGATGATTTACCTTTTCTTGGAAGGCGTACAAGCACGGCTTATGGGATCGTCCGCCTTCTTAATCTACTCTACGAAATGAAAAACAAGCTATGAAGACCTGTTCATCGCCATGGGCCGTCAAGCTTCCTTCTTCGGCTAGGTATTCTCGAAGCAGTTGGATCTCACGGTGGGCAAGAAATTAGAGAACAAATAGAGAGAAGTAGATACAAGATTAAAATAAGAATACAAGAAACTAGAATAGTACAAGAATAAAATAAAGCAAACCTTGATTCGATTATTAAACAATGGTGGAAAAATAACACTTACACCGACTGTCACCATCAGTACAAGCAGATCCCTTCCTCCATGAATACATCATCTCCTCTCAGCTTTTACAAAAAAAAAAATAAAAATATACAAAAGTGGAAAGAGAACTAAAAACCTAAAACCCTAAAAATCCTAACTTTGGCCCTTTGCTGGACGCTGGACGCTCTGTACGTTGCACTGCAGGGGATATTTATAGGTGCAAAAGGCCGAGGAGTCCTGGATGAACTTGCCCACGAAATCTGGGATTCTGGATCATCTACTTTGCCGCGGAAACGCCGCGGAAACGCGGCACTTTAGTGGCTTCTGGCCTGATCCGTCCATCTGGGCGCCTGCTTCTGGAAGTTCGATCCTGGCCTTTTAATCTGGATTTTCGAGATAACTTGGTAATCAAGTTACTCTTAATCCAGATTTCTTCAAATCTTCTTCCCACGAATTTTCTTCTTATCTTGGCCTTTTATCCTCATCCTGCATGAGTTTAGGGTTGGGTAGAATTCTATCCTTCCCTCAACTTTAATAATTGCAACTTTAGCCCTTGTATATTTGCACTTTGACAATCTGATATTTGCACTTTGACTCTTGGGCTTCAAATATGGGCTTTTGGGCTTCATTAGGCTTTATTTATTATAAACATAATAATTCGAGGCCTGCACACAATAAATTACAAATTATTAATAAATGTGCAGAATTAAATGAATAAATATGAAAATGTGATGGTAAATATGATGATAAAAATGCACTTTTCACTACCATCACACCCCCACACTTATCTTTTTGCTCGTCCTCGAGTAAAAACAAAGAAAAAGAAAAAGTTAATCTAACCTAACTCACTTTCGTAGGAATCACGGTTGCACTTAGCACGTGCAACAAGCCGTTAAACCTCTAGGTTACCCTAGAGGACGAGTGTTGTCTCGTGGGTTTTCAGCGGATTGCACCCACAAAATCCATAAAAAGGAAAATATTTGAAATACTTTTGAAGAAACTAGTAGTCTATAAGTTTTTAGGATTCTCATTTTTATTCATTCTTAGACTTAGTCTTTATAAAGTAAATTGTTTTCATTTTTAAGTAAGGATCAAAATTGAATTTCTAATATAGTCTTTTTCGTTACCAAAAATCATATGCATCCTTATGAATTTTTGCTAGGAATTCCTTAACTTGGACTCTCATGCCTCTTTATTATTTTTATAACTTCATCTAATTTTCTTTCGTGTAAGCATAAAGGCTTCTTGAGGCCCTAATACCTAACTAATTGACTATTAGATGTGTTAATAAATTTTTTTAGCATGTATAACTCATCTAATTTTCTTTTGTGTAAGTATCAAGGCTTCTTGAGGCCCTCATACCTAACTAATTGACTATTAGATGTGTTAATACATATATCATATTTCTTAGTTCTATTAGGCTTTCTAATCCACCCATGTAGCGAACTTAAAGTCGGTGGCTCCCAAACCAGTCGGCTTTAGGGCACCAAGTGAGAAAACACCCCGCGGACTCAAATTCGAGTGAATTAGGCCCCAAAACTAAGGACTTTATTTTATTTACTCACCTTTAGGCATGAATACTTATGCTTCTTGAGGCACATGTATCAGCTTAATTGGTGATTTTTTTTTTTTTTTTTATGAGGCACAAGGTCTTTGTCTTAGAATCCTAGATATGCATTTGGTATGCACATTTCATTAAGGTAAAAATTAAGACTAACTACTTATTCAATTTCTCCTCCTATACCTAAAAATTCAACAATTTATTTGTTTTGACCAAGTTTTTAGAAATCCTAATCATGATTTTCCTAATCCTTAAAACTAACTTAGGTTTCTTTCAAAAAAATAAGTCAAAATACTGTCCTTTTTATAACATTTTTTTTTTTAAAATTTTTTTTTTATTAGCAAATTTTGTTAGTGTCTACTTATGTTAGTATGTTAGTAAAACCCACCCCCACACTTATCTCATGCATTGTCCTCAATGTATGAATGAATGCATATATGCATGAAACAGAACAAGGGAAGGCGGAAGTTACCTTAGGGTGGTGGTTCCGGAGGTGGTCTAATTGGTCCACGAAATGCGGCCCAATCAAGATAACAGATAATTTGATGGAACCCACCAGAAACTTTCCTTACATAACCCACTAAAATATATGTATAATCAATTTTTAGTATTTCCACCCCATCAAATTTCCAAATTTCATAATAAATTTCAGAGTTAATTGTCTCAACCTCCTTGTCCCAAAATGGAGTATGAAAAGATGGAATTATTGACTTGGACATTATAGGTACGGGAACGAATACCGACTCAGGGAAGAAGCTCAAATCAAGTAAGGGCTCAGGAGTCGGGCTAAGTTCAGGAAGTGGGTCCAAGTCAAGAAATAGAAACTCAAGTCCACAATCTTCTTCCCACAATGAAATGTGACCTAATATGGGTGATATCTCTTTACTTCCAATATTAAGGAATTCTAGCTCATCGCCATACAATTCTTCAAACTAAGGTCAACATCTTCCGTCAGAATTGTACAATCAGTTTCAGAAGTAAAGAGATTGTGAGAATCTAGGTCAAGTTCAATATGATCATCTAAAATGGGTGATTCAATTTCATAATGAATTGGAATAGGATCCAATGTTGACTCGGAAAAAGTGAAATCTGGTGGAGACACTGGAGTCATTATTGGATCAGGAAATAAAATTGAATCATCAAGTGGAAGATCATGATCATATTCATGTTCAAGTTCTAATTCAGGAAAGGAAAAACTTGCCAAGTTATCAGAATTTGAAGTTTCGGCAAGTTCACATGATGGTACTGAATTAGAATCTTGTTGTCCAAAGCAACTTGATTCGTCGCTCTAAGAGAGTGGTCAATGAAAGCAGAAATGGCCGAACTGTGAGAACGTAAGGATTGAACCATCAAATCTATGTCATGCTCACGAGCTAATCTAGCCTGAGTCATGGCGGCAAGCATCCCTTCATAGTCGATAGGTGCATCATGCTCTGATTGGTCTTGAAAATAGGAAGGGTAATCGTGATGAAGTTGTGAGTCGGTGGACTCACGCATCATCATGTCTAAGATTGATGGTGATTTTTACTTGGACTCATTCATACTCATCATTTCCAAGATAGATGGATTTCTATTCTGAATGGGTGGATCTGAGTATGAATCTTGGGAAGAATGTGGACTAGATGGATATGGAGGACAATTTGGTCGAGAATTAGACTCGGGGGACTCGAAACCCATAAACTCTGTGACGAGTTGAAATTATTATGGAAATTACAGTCATAAGATGGGGGGTGTGGGTTATCGTTATTCGGATAAGACCATTCCGGCACACTAGATTGGTCAAAGTTGTGATATGTCGGGTTGGTAATATCCGAATAATAGTTAGGTGTGTAATATGGATTAAAATTGGAATTATTATTATATGCCATATCACACCAACACAAACAAAAAAAAAGAAAACAAACAAATAAACAAACAAAAAAGAAAAAAAAATTCTAACCTAAGTTAGGGTAGAGCTATGACCTAGACGACTCCTAACTGATTAGACTGTCCACAGGAGGTAGGGTGCAGACTTTGACCACGAGTTAATCAGCCAGGTCAGGGCAAGAGTGGTGGGAGGTTTTCCGTCAAAGACGTTCCTTAATTAAATAACCACCAATCTTCGGGCTTTCGGCCCTCAATCCCTTTCCTAGACACTGATTTGACAAGAGTCAAATTCCAGCACTGTTCCCCCTTAGGATAATCTCCTATTGAGTCCGAGATGTCCCTAGGGCCAACGTCTACTAATTTTTAAGTTAGGCTTGGGTTAGTGAGTGCTTGGGATATGATTTTTGGGCTAAGGAAGGGTGATGAAATCCCCACCTTATCTTGTTAATGGGTTATGCCCTTAAGATGAATTAGTGCAAGTGTACAAGATAAATAGATAAGAATCACTCAAAGCAGAAAATCAACCAAGAGATGAGTCCTATTCTACATGCAATGCGTACGTACCTTGCTCCAGCACTCTTCAACAGTAAATTAAAGTAATTGAAAGACACGTGCCTAATATGCAAACGTCTAATCAATTTTTAACTTTTGCAACAAATTTTTTTACTGTTGATTTATTAGCAGTAAACAGGTTTATCACAGAACAAAACTAACAAAGCAGAAACAGATATTGCAATTTGTAGCAATCTGCAGAAAACTGAGTCAGTAATTCACTGCTACTGCGCGGATCCGCGGCTATTGCCGCGTTTCTGCGGCAAAGTTGCAGGCTCTGCTGCTCTGCCTTCGAGGGCAGAGGCACAGA
>JAVJIF010012518.1:0-90658 GCA_038442645.1 Agave tequilana
CAAGAAATTCAGAGGAAGTAATTAAAAGAGCTTTGCTGTCAGTTCATGTCACACAAGTTGAATTAATGTAACGGGGATCCATCTTAACAAAAAATATGCAATCAAATTTACAGGATGGTTAAAAGAGAATCTCACATATATAACAGCATGAAATCTATCTTTCCTTGATATAGTGGTACTTACTCAGTCATTTATATTCTAGACTCTAGAATATCAGTCCTACTAGAATCAGAAAAGATATATTCACAAGTTTGAGTACATACCGTTTGGGAGCAACTGCATCAATCTCATCAAAGAATATAATGCTTGGAACTGACAGACGTGCTCTTTGGAAAGTTGTACGCAACTTTGCTTCTCCTTCTCCAACATATTTATCATACAATTCTGCACCACTGCACAAATACATGATGTCAAGAATGCAGAGGAAAAAAATAATTAGGCATTTAAGAGCAGACTATACCACTACATGCTCTTATTGTGAATCCCAGTCTCCAGCTTTGAATGCTCTTATGGCATATATTTTTTAGCACATGTTACAAATAACAATAAGTCTCCACTTGAGGAGTGGAAAACCAATAGTCAGGTACTACTTCTTCACAAAATAGCATCCCAAATGCTACCAAATCAATACAGACACCAACTACCACATATTATTATTTGACAATGAAGACTTCAAGTTAAAGAAGATAAAAAAAATTAAAAAAAAAAAGAAAAGAAAAGGAAATGACATTATTACCAAGAAAATTCAATACTACAGGACCAAAAATGTCTGAACAGCAATTTGTAAACATGTTTTAAGTATAGCACCAGAAGAGTCTTAAGGAAATAACCTCAAAGAAAAGAAAGAAGCTTGAGCAGCATGAGCTGCAGCCATTGCAAGGTTGTTTTGGAGCACCCTGGTGGTCCATATAGAAGGATGCCACGCACTGGTGAAATCCCCAGCCTAGCATATGCATCAGCATGCTGATAGGCCACTCAACAGCTTGCTTGAGCTTTTTCTGTCGCATGCATAAAGTCTAGTTAGAGAAGAATGACTGTGATGTATATATGCTCATCTAGAAGTAAAATATCACCAGACCTTCAAGTCTTTAAGTCCTCCTATATCATCCACAACACCTTTTTAAATTCTTTAGTGACCCCTCTTGTCATGCTTGGACCAACCTCATCTGTTGCATGTTTCCAATCTTCCATTGTTAACTTAATTACGCTGGCATCCTTAGGAGTTTCTGACACCCTGCGGTAAGCAAGCCTCACAGCCTCACCGCATAAGGCTTCCAAATCAGCACCTACATATCCATTGCAAGATGCAGCAATAGCTTGCAGGTCAACATCATGATCCAACCGAAAAGTCTTTGAATCGAGCAGAAGATTCTTCACGTGCAGCTGGATCAAATTAAAATGCAGGGAACGATTAGAACAAACAAAGGAAAAGGGTACAATCTCACGACCAACACATCCAGACATCTGTCTTAACTGTATAAGTAGCTCTATCTCCTAAAATAGAAACATCCACTCCTTAGCTATAAGCCATTTTTATGCCAAATAACCCACAAACTGCAACAATAAAAGCAGTCCTAATAGAGAAAAACGTATTTGCAAGAAAACATCACAACTGTCACCTCAAGAATTTGCAATCGTTCATCCACAGTAGGTACTGTGACTTCAATTTCAGAATCGAAGCGCCCTGGCCTTAAGTGCAAGATCAATCCCATCCACCCTACCAAGTCACAACAAGAATTTCTCTACATTGACAACATCATGATACATGAAAAATGTTTTCTTTTTCTTTCCCCCACTTGATAAAGCTAAAGGCGTGTTAAGTGGCCTGTCATATATTTTCTATAAACTGACCTGTTAGTTGATGCTACAACAACAATATGAGGAAGAGATTTTGATGTAGTCTTATTTCCATCCATCAGGGTCAAAAGCTGGCCAACTACGCGAGATTCCTGTTCCTTCCTAGATGAAAAAATTTGAAATACAATAAATTCAGTTATTACAATTCATAACAACAAACAAGAAGCGAAGACTACTTAAATGACATTGCTGTAATGGATTATAATTCCTATACCTATTGTTACGACGGGGACAAATGGCGTCTATTTCATCTATAAAAATAACAGACGGCTTCCCTGAAGATGCTAGGGCGTAGGCTTCAGAAAATTTTTCCCGAAGAAACTCCTCGCTCTTTCCGGCATATGGGCTTTGAACAGAATACGGGCTACACAAACAAAACAAACACAACCCATAAATTAATTAAACAAAAAAAAAAAAAGTGAAGAGGTATCAACAATTTACAACAGAAATTCGTTCATCATAAACATACTTGATCATAGTGAGATGTGCATTGCACTCTCGAACAACAGCCTGGACCAGGCTAGTCTGAGACATAAATCAAATCAAATTAAATAAATAAACCATTACTATAAACCAAACATGCAATCTTTAGAACTTGATCGATACCTTGCCAGTGCCAGGGGGACCATGGAGTAGCAATCCTCTAGGCCACTGGAATTAAAAGAAAAAGCAAAAGGAAATCTAAATTGAAGAACTCTTATAGAAATCAGTAAAGAGAAATGAAATGAGAAATAAAGGAAATTGAGACCTTGAGGCCGAGCTTTCGGGCCTCTTCAGCGTATAAAAAGGGGTAGATGATAAGCTCCCTCAGTGCTTTAAGAGCGCGGCTGCTACCAGCAATCGCCCGCTCCGCCGTCCAATTCTCCATTTCATTTCATTCAAACCCAAAAACCCTAGGCCTAGGATTTCACAGTACTCCCTTTAAGAATCCTCCGGAAAAAACCCTAAACCCAAAAGAGAGTAAAGAGTGAGAGAGGGGAGAATGGGATGGCTATCGGGTCGGGCCGGCCGACCCGCTTCGCCATGTGTGAGTCAGGCGAACACCGGTTTAGTTTCGGAGCGGGTCTGACCCGCCCCACGCGTCGTGTTTAAACGGGACGAGTCGGATTCGTCCATGACGAATTAGGTTGGAGATAATTTCCCTAACCCATATAATATATATATATATAATATATATATAATATATATATATATATATATATAGGGTAAAGTGCTCCTAGTAGGTCTCCTTAGATTACAATCTAAGGAGAAGCTTAATACTCCAACATCCCAAAAACAATTTCACGATCCGACCGCACATTATCAACTTCATGTTTTAAGATGTATACATATAAAAAATCAAGTGATTTTGGGTTCGTTTACTCTATTTCTTTGTGTTCAAATATTAACGGTTTTTTAAAGTAGAACAAAATGGAACGATTAGATCAATAAGAAAACGAAATTCAAATCATTTGATTTTTTATATATGTACATCTTAGAATATGAAGATGATAATGTGCGGTCGGATTGTAAAAAAAAAATTGAAATGTTGGGGTTTTAAGCCTCCTCCTTAGATTGTAATCTAAGGAGACCTACTAGGTACACTTTACCCATATATATATATATATATATATATATATGTATATATATGTATATATATATATATGTATATATATATATATATATATAATATATATATATATATATATGTATATGGGCTTATTGTACCTCAGCCTGCAGGCTGAGAGAGTTTCTCAGCCTGCGGGACGTGGCTGAATGTATGCCACACATCGGTCGCAGAGTGTGGGCGCCAAAAAAATCAAAAAAATCCCGCCTAAACAATCGTGAAACAAATTGACAAAAATACCCCTTTTATATGACGACGGCGACTTCTAGCATTGAAAGTAAAAAAAATATTCCATGGTCGCATACTTAATACAGAATAAAGAATACAGGAGGAAACATGCTATCGTATAGCAATGCGACCTCCTTCAGTACTGCGACCAAAGTCGCAAACTTCTTTCTCATTACGATGGTGATGACGAGGATTACAAGTTTAAAAAATTTGTATTTTGTTTTTTTTAAAATATATATAAATCTGTTTTCTAAAGTTAATTGTGTGAATTACATTTTTTACTACTATGTCTTGGTTGAAAAATGCTGTACAATTGTTACAAACCTTCATTTTAAAAATTTTACGCTAAACGAATATACTGCGACCATGGACGCAGTTAATAATTATATTACTTCACCCTTATAAATTTTTAAAATGAAAGGTTGCGACATTGGTTGCAGTTGCTGGACGCAGACTTAATAAATACACTGCGACCTTGGTCGCAGTTGCTGGACTTTAGTCTTAATCAACAACAACACTGCTACCTTGGTCGCAGTTTTGACCGTAGTCTAATAAAATAAACGACCGTAGTCTTAATAAAATAAACTGCGACCTTGATCGCAGTTGTTGGTGTTTAGTCTTAATAAAAATACACAGCGACTTGGTCGCAGTTGCTGGTCTTTACTCTTAATCAACAACATCACTGCGACCTTGGTCGCAGTTGGTGGTCTTTATAAATAATCAACAACAATACTGCGACATTGGTCGCAGTTGATGGCCGCAGTCTTAAAAAAATAATCTGCAATCTTGGTCACTATTGCTGGTCTTTAGTCTTAATCAACAACAACACTGCGACGAGGTAAACAACAACACTGCGACGAGGTGACACGTCACCGCAGCAGTTGCTTAGTCGCAGTCTTTGGTCACAGTGTCGACCCTGGTCGCAGTAGTTACTGTTTGCAATGTATCTTATGCGACCTTGGTCGCAGTGTCATCTATGGTCATAGTTGTTTAGTTTGCAATGCATGGCTGCGACCAAGTTCGTAGTTTATTAAAAAAAACAAATATGCTTTTTATTTATGTCCAGGCATTTATCTCCAGGCATGTGCAAATGATACAAAAACGATCTCTTATACAATAAGATTGAGTGTTACAATATAGCAGTACAAAGAAGACTAAACATCAAAAAGATCCTTGTTGACTAAGAGCAGTGGTGTTATTGAGGTCTTTTATTTATGTCCAGACATTTATCTTCAGGCATGTGAAAATGATACAAAACGCTTTGTTATACAATAAGATTGAGTGTTACAATATAGCAGTACAAAGAAGACTAAACATCAAAGTAGCCAAGAAGACTAAACATCAAAAGAGCCCTTGTTGACTAAGAGCAATCTTCTTCTTGAGGTCTGGTGGCAGCAGAATCCTCCGATTCCAACTGACCCTCCAAAGTGCCGGGATACGATCTTTCGTTGATGAACATCTCTTCACCAGAAGGTTATCCAGTGAGCATGGAGTTTCCTCGATGTCACTTCTGGGGTAAGAGAGGGAGAGTGAGACCTCACAAGATATGCTACCCACCACTATATCCACCACATCCCCCGCCGCCATACCCACTCTGACCATCCGTTATCAGCAAGCTTGACTGGTGCATCAAGTCAGAGCAGATCTCGGTGAGGCTTAAGTCCTCGTCAGGGATCATGACTTCTTCCCTTGTGAACGACGAGGACCATGACTTCTTCCCTTGTGGACGATGAGGTCTATGACTTCTTCCATTGTGGACGAACATCGATCAAGTTCGTCCATAGGGTCATCTTCATCCATGGAGGCAGGCCCCTGTAAGAGACTCTGAAGAAGGCGGAAATTCTCAGAGCAATTGCTCTCGAAAGAAAACAGTCTAATTATGGGCTGTTAAAGGGAGAGGGTGAGCCCTATTTATAGGCAGCCCATAATAACCATAATTAATGGTTCATTAATCAGAATCGTCGGCATTAATGGTCTCCAACCGCCAGCGCCGGTTTGGCATTAAAAGACATTAACGCCTAAACCCAATGAAGAGCCGACGCTGGGACAACCGCTTCGGGAACAACGAATGGTGCAGGGTTCGTCAAAGTAGACTTGACGTTAAAAGATCTCATAAAATCTTTATGACAGGTCGCGTCTCACGGAGTGACTCCAAGTCGCATCAGACAACAGACAACTTTTCATTTTTCATTTAGATTCAAAAATGACTTAATCCAAAAAATAACACTAATAAAACAACACTTACTTAACGTACTGCGACCAAAGTCGCAGTCCATGTAATGCAACCCTAGATTGCAGTTGCTGGCCATCTATCAATAACAACACTGCGACCTTGGTCGCATTAACCATGTACACTGCGACCAAAAGACTTTGACTAAGGTCGCAGTTTAAATGTACAATGCGACCAAAGACTCTGACTACATTATATACAAAAAAATTAATTACTTAACGTACTGCGACCAAAGTCGCAGTCCATGTAATGCAACCCTTGATTGCAGTTCCTGGCCATCTTTATCAATAACAACACTGCGACCTTGGTCGCATTTAACCATGTACACTGCGACCAAAGACTTTGACTAAGGTCGCAGTTTAAATGTACAATGCGACCAAAAACTCTGACTACATTATTATACAAAAAAATTAAACTATAATGTAGAATTTTATCGCAGGCTGAAAAAATTGATCTGAAAAGAGCGGCAAAAATAAAAGGGGGAAAAATAATAATAAACAATAAGAAAAAGTTATCATAAGGGGTATTTGGTAATTTAACTTCTACCTAAAAGCGGGCCGCAAGTCAGTGAGGTGACAAATTGAGCCACGTCACCGCAGGCTGAGAGAGTACTCTCAGCCCGCGGGCTGATATACATTTCTCTCTCTCTCTCTCTCTCTCTCTCTCTCTCTATATATATATATATATATATATATATATATATATATATATATATATATATATAAAGTCAGATATTATCATATAGCTTAGAGGCAAAAATTAAATGGAGATCCTTATATTGTTTTTTTAATTTTTGTAAACCCTCGAAATTTTAAAAATAAAAAAAAAAGACGAGACTAGTTGGACTCGTCTCGGCGAATCCGGATAACGAATCGGGTCAAGAGACCCGATTTGTTTTCCAGTTCTCTGACCCTTCTCGTTGGATTCGTTACGATACCGGTTGAACTCATCTCGTAACGAATTCGTTGGCCAACGGGAAGAATTGACCCAATTCGTCCCGTTAGCCATCCCTAGGAGAGAGAGGTCCCAAGGTTCCTGGGTTTTTCTCTTTTTATGACCCAACTGGGATCTTGTCTAGATCCTACCCGAACCTAATTAATTATAACTAGCATACCGCAAAACGGTGAGAACCAACTAACCGAGATTGGTGTCAGCGAAGGAGCAGTTACTGAAGAAGGTCACCCGCAATATTGAAACATGTGACGCAACAAAATACAAGAGCGTCAATTATGAACACTTAAATTCATATGTTAAATTATGAATATGTTAAACATATACCTAAAAATATTACCTTTTGTTCATCAAGATGTAAATGAAAATTCTCAAATTAATACACAAAATATTTCAAATGAAACATAATGGACTAAAATTAGAATGGTTGATATCCACGGACGTTATTCACAAATATATACAAAAATGACAACTACTTTTGGTACCATACATTAAAATGATATGGGCAAGCTGACATGATTACAGAAGGCCTTATTCATCAGGATCAGATTGCACCAAATGTTCTTAAAGAAATCAAGTTTAACAGACCCAACCCAGTAATGCTTTTAAGAATACAGAAGAAACGTAGGTCGAATAATAAAAAATTGTAGTAAAAAAACAAATCCAACTCAGAAACTTTTTGAACAATGTTTTTCAAATTCTGAACAAAATTAGATATAGATTGGTGATCAACAAATCATTGAACCATCTTCAAGATTCAGAAACACAATATGCTTTCTCTTATTTTGGAATTTACTAACAGAACTAAATAGGTTTGACAGCGAACAGCTGTGAAACATTCAGAGTCATCGAAATCATTCAAAAAAAACATAAGAGCCAGCGAAAACCTCATATTAGGACACAAAAAAAATCAAAATATTCTAGTTTTAAAAGCCATTGCTGAACCAATAACACAATAACCAAAACTAATATATATAGACATAATTTCAAGAATCACTACAAAAACATCCCGATTTGAAAAAAAGGTGACATTTTTCATAATTCTGCAAGTCACGTTGTTCAAAACATCACAATAGAAGTAAAGAAAGACCAAAAAAACACCAAAGAATAACTTTCTTCATTTTCATGCTAAAACGTCTCGATCCCGTAGGTACAGAGACGTTATTGCGACATATATACACAGGGTGAAAATTCCTCACATATATACGATAAACATTAACACATGCAAAAATCAGAATATGGAAGCACAGTGATAATATGCAATTCAACAATAATAGCACAGGCACACAGTTATCAAAGAGCAAATACAATATTCCAAGAATATTAGATCACTAAGAAGCGCAAAACATCATATGCGATATAAAAAGACTAAAAAAAATACTCACGAGTAATAAGATGAGAATCTCACGAGACGATCAAAGGGGATTGTAAGAAAGAGGTTCCGGACAGACAATTGCTAATCTACGCTTCCACAACGCACTCTGATCAATTACAGCAAGGCCACCACGGTTCGACTCTAGGATCTGGACATGAAGGTCAAGGGTTATCAGAAAACAGCTCAACGAGCACGTAAGATGAAGCCAATTAGCGTTCACAGGCAGTCACACGTGTACATGATCAAGTGATGTGTTTCAGGCATGAAGTATAGGCATTGACCAATAAATGAAAATCAGAGAATTAGTAGTAAATCCGAAATTATGTAAGTACATGTGTATCGATAAATCTGAATCGGAAAACATGCATAGAAATAGTGTCGTGAGCATAGGCACAAATAAACATGCGAAGAGGCATTAAGCAAGTGATAAATAGAAGTATGAACAAAACTAGTTGTACAAGCTCAGATTATACATTCATGAGATTGATATGTCAAGGGGATAATCCAAATAAGGAAACCTTCATATAGATACCACATACCTCAAGTCATCATAGGTTGAGTTTATACAACCCGAGTTACCTTCACAATAACAGAGTAAGCAAACGGTATGAAAACCTGAAAATAAGCAAGTCATGTGATTTAACACAGTAGCACAGATATCATATGCAAGTGGCGAGCAGGATAATGTATTTGTCACAGATTTCACAAGTATAGATCAAATATGCCACTAGTCAGATGTTAGTAACATATTATTATTTTGTTATTAAGACTCATTCAATTTGTATAAATCAGTATGCGTCCCATTCTACATATCTCCGCATATAGATCAGGGAGTAATTTATTGAAAACTGATGGGGCTGATGAACCATGTTTAGAATGGGTCCTGTGCATGCCTGAGACAACGGTCTAGGAGTATCCGGTACCGAGCCAGGACCTATCGCTAGGTACTGAGACTTACTATATGCCCAACTAGGACTTATTACACGCTCGAACAGGAATAGAGTGTCACCGCTCGCACAAGAATAGGCCAAAGGCTTATGGCACACGTGGTAGGAGCTCAGGGGAGTAGGGGGTCAGTACACCCCAAGAAAACACCTGGTGGCTTCCAGGTAGAATCCTAAGTATTAGTTGTATAATATTTGTATGACCACCATAAACACATAAGTTATATCAGATACCCATCAGTTTTCCCCGTCCCGGTATAAGTTGTTCAATTATTGCATATTGTCTAGTGCTAATGTCTAGAGTGTGTTCACAGTAATCCAATATCCATGATTAACCAATTACAGGGATCAATAGGAGTATAGTATTAGGAGTATAATATTAGGAGTCAAGAATACAGAAGTTCAGGAATACAAGAGTTCAGGAGTACCAGATGTCTGGTAGCTTTATAATAATCAAGTTAAGCCTCCGTAAAAGTGTTAATCATGAATAGGCAATGTAATCAGGTGTCAAGTGTAATAATATCCAACAGGTGTCACGACATCAGGTCAAGTGTATTAGTACCAAGTGATAGCATATGTCAAGTATCAAGTGATAGCATATCAATTGTCAGGTGTCAAATATCAGGTATCAGGTATCACGTGTTAAGTGATTGTTGGCCCAGAGGCCTTCCACTCTAGTTTTGATGATGATTAACTCATGTAGTTATGTTTACTAATAATCTTGTGATATTTAGTTTCAGATCTTTAGCTTAGATATTAATAGGTGGCTAACTTCAACAAAGGAGTTTTGAAGCCTTTCACATGGTGATTCCAGAGCCCGAGCATCAAGATCATAAATTGCACTCGTTGGAGTCAAGCTCGGTGGATCACGGTTTGGATCGAGTTGACTTGAAGACGGAGTTCGTTAAGAAGACTTTGGTATCTAGTTTATAGTTTGTTTTAGATCCATTTGTAAAGATTAGAATAGTGTGATATGCTCAAGTTCACAACACACACGTTTCATGTTTGGTATTGGTTTTCAGTTTTGGTTTAACCGATATTGGTTTTCATGAATAGATAGTATCAATACAAGTTTAAATGGTTTAATGTATATTAGATATGTTCTATATACATGCATGCTTCATATCCTAGACAAACTTATTTTGATATGCCTATTCATGTGGTTTTAGGTTTTGTATTTTTAACAAAACATATTTTTGGAATTAAAGTCAAAAACATGGATATATATATATATATATGTTTTTGTATATTGGACTTATATCCATATGCAACATGCTTCAAGTTGTTTTAATATCATGTTTTTGTATTTGGATGAGTTTTGGACAAAACGTATTTTCAATTCAAAAATCCAAGTTTTAGAAAATACGGGTTTTGTTTTTCGGCAAAATTTATAAGTCACAAAAATGGTTCAAATAGTTTGAAATTTGTGTTGAAAATTTTCACACAAGTTTGTATTTCAATGTATTATGATAAAACTATTTTGGTGAAATTTTAAAATTTTTATGAGATTTTTTAGAATATTAAAAATCATATTTTTCTGTCCCAAAACAGTGCCTGCCAGGCTCTGGCGGTCGACCGGGCCGGTCGACTGGACCCAGAGTCGGTCGACCGACGTGCACAAAACGTGCATGCTGGCCAGCCACTTGGGCCGGTCGACCGACTGCAAGTACCCCACTCTCGGGTGGGGGCGGTCGACCGACCGGTCAACCGTAAAGGCGTGGGCGGTCGACCGAGCGGTCGACCGGCCAGAGAGCATTTCCTCTCTGGATTGGGACGGTCGACCGGGCGGTCGATCGCTAGCCTCCGACGATCAAAAATTTGACAGTTGGCGGTCGATCGGGCCGGTCGATCGCCAGCCGCTAAGGCTGACATTTCAGCATAACGGCTAGTTTTTGATTGGGGCTTTATATACCCCATTAGTTTGAGTTTTTCTCAAGATTTTTCAAGAGCCAAAAATCTACATTCTTCTAGTGTTTATTCAAGTTTCAAAAAGAGTTTTTAGAGCTTCAAAGTTTTCATCTTCATTTGTTTTTAGGGTTTGAAAAAATCAAAGAAAATTTGGATTTGGGATATTTGCTTAGTTCTTCATTTCTATCAAATACAAGTTGTTTTCCCAAGTACTTTTCTTTACGTTTTTGTTTCCAAACTCTTGGTTTTTCACACTTGAGCCATATCACTCTATCCTATCTAAAGGATCATTTATTTGTGGGAAAATTGGTTTGTAGTTGAGATATACCACTTTGCTGTACCCTCCTATTTGTCGTATCCCTCTTTGGTAGAGGTTGATTTGGAGTGGTGGCTAGCTCCCTCTTTGGTAGAGGTTGAGGTTGTGGTTTGCTCCTGATAGGTAGTAAAAAGTACATATTTATCACTACATTTACTATCATATTTCCATATTTATTCCTATAATTTTGCACTATTACTAATGTTTTATTATTTATTGTGTGCAGGCCTTGAGTAATAAAAAATAAAGAAATAAAAGCCCAAATGAAGCCCAAAAGCCCAAAAGAAGCCCATGAGCAAGCCCAAGTGCAAAAGTTGCAATTACTAAAAGAAGAGGACTTCTACTTAACCCTAATTGCTTGCAGGGCAAGGATAAAGATAAAACGAGGAGAGTGAAAGGATAAAATTCGTTTTAAAGAGATTTGGATTTAGGGTAACTTGCTTCCCAAGTTATCCCGAATTTTCAAAATAAAGAGTCAGAATGACAGATCTAAAAGGATAGACCCAGATGGATGGACCAGAGGAGGCCACGCGCGAAAACGCGTGGCCAGGGACAAAGCTAAGGCCACGGAAACGCGGCAAAAGCCGCGTTTCCGCGGCAAGATGGACGAGTCTGGTGATAAGATTTTTTGGGAGAGTTGTATTGGGACTCTACGTCTTCCAGCTCCTATAAATCCCCTGCAGAGATCTCAGAAGAACAGAGTCGAGGACAGAAGCAAATTTAGGATTTTTAGGCTAACTTTTAGATTGTAACTTAGGTTTTTATTTTTCTTTTTGTAATTTTTATTTTTTATGTAACTGAGAGGAGAGGATACTTTCATGGAGGAAGGAGATCAAGCTTGTACTGAGGTGACATCGGTGTAAGTAAAATTTTCTTCCATTGTTAATTGAATCAACTCAAAGTTTGTTTTTGTTCTTCTATTCTTATTTATTTTTGTTTCCCTCTGATGTCTTGCAAACCAAGAGAATCTGATCGCTTCGAGACTGCTTAGCCGTTGAAGTGCCCTTGATGGCCTATGGTGATGAACAAACTTCTCTTGGTAGTATAGTTTGTCTTTTGTTTTGGTAGTGTAGATCAAGAAGGGGTAAGATCCTATACGCCATGCTTGAATGCCTTCAAAGATAAGGTAAGTCATTGCAACGGATCAAAGGTAAACAGGTCGAAGAGGTAAGTATGTTAATTTTTAGTTTTTTTTCTTTTAATTCTTTAGTTTAGATCACCAACATCGTCATCACTCTTTTGAATTTCTTGTATATAATCTATTTTTCATCTTCTTAATCTACCATCTTCTTCCTAATTCAGACACTTTAGAGAACATACAAAACAAGCTTCCATCACTAGTCCCTCCATGTGGATCACGACCCGCATAGCCACTTGTTATAGCGGTAGAATTGAGCACCTTGCACATCATATTCTTAAATCTGAAATTCTGTATTTTTGTGTGCAGGTAAAAACTCAATCAAAATTTTGGCGCCGTTGCCGGGGAGGGACGGTAA
Source organism: Agave tequilana (assembly GCA_038442645.1). Classification (NCBI taxonomy): domain Eukaryota; kingdom Viridiplantae; phylum Streptophyta; class Magnoliopsida; order Asparagales; family Asparagaceae; genus Agave; species Agave tequilana. Next base: position 12,912 of record JAVJIF010012518.1, read on the forward strand.
GTATTCTCTAAAAAAAAGCTAATTATTGATTTATTTATTATTTTTATTTGTAGGTTCGGAGAACAGGAAATCTAACAGCAGCAAAGGACATATAGCAACTCTGTGCCTCTGCCCTCGAAGGCAGAGTACCAAAGCCTACTACAGAGCTGCGTTTGCGCGGCAATAGCCGCGTTCCCGCGGCCTGAGTAGTTCACTACTCACTCTATTTACTGCTGGTTGCTGCAAATTGCAATATTTGTTTACTGCTCTGTTAACTTTTTTCCGTAATCACCCTGCACACTGCTATTGAATTAACAGTAACCTATTTGTTGAAAAAATAAAAAAAAATTAGACTCTTGCATATAGGCACGTGTCTATTTAATTTTTTTAATTTCTGTTGAAGAGTGCTGGAGACAAGGTACGTTCGCATTGCATATAGATTAGGAAGTACCCTTGGCTGATTTACTGCTTTTGTGTGAATATTTGTCTATTGCTTTACACATGCACTAAATTGACTTAAGGGCTTGTCCTATAAATAAGATAAGGTGGGGATTTCATCACCCTTCCTTGGCCCACAAACAATCTCCTCACTCACTAACCCAAGCCTAACTAAAAATGAGTAGACGTTGGCGCTAGGGACATCTCGAACTCAATTAGAAGATTATCCTAAGGGGGAACGGTGTTGGAATTTGACTCCTGCTAAATCAGTGTCTAGGAAGGGGATTGAGGGCCGAAAGCCTGAAGATTGGTGGTTATTTAATTAAGGAACGTCTTTGACAGAAAACCTCCCACCAATCTTGCCCTGACATGGCTAATTAACTTGTGGTCAAAGTCTACATTATACCTCCCGTGGAGAGTCTAACCAGTTAGGAGTCGTCTAGGTCATAGGTCTACCTTAACTTAGGTTAGAATTTTTTCTTTTTTGTTTGCTTATTTGTTTGTTTTTTTTGTTTGTGTTTTATTGTGTGATATGGCATATAACAATAATTTTTTCAATTTCAATTCATATTACACACCAACCTCTTTTTCGGATATTACCAACCCGGCATATCATAACTTTAACCAACCTAGTGTGCCAGATTGGTCTTATCCGAATTATTACATGTCCCAGTCCCAATACTATGAACAAGACTGGAATAATCATCACTACTCCTCACAGAGTCAATGGGAACACCCCTGAGCCATATTGTCAACCACCTGTTCAACCATTATCTTCATACACTTCTTTTCCCACATCACCAATGTTTCAATCCTCAAATGATCCATTCGATGGGTTAGAAGAAAAAGTGGATCGTTTGCAAGATATAATGAATGATCAAATTTCTAGACTTTCAAACATTCTTGAGCTAACTAACCAAGTTGATAGGAACCAAGAATCATTGTCTAGAAGACCTTGATCAAAATTCAATTTCATCACATCAATATGAACTTGATCAATCCTAATCCTTGGACAAATTGGCTAGTTTTAATTTCAACGAGATTGAATTAGATTGTGAATGTGAACCCGATCCCCAACTTTGCGATTCAGTTTCCATCTTCGAATCTATGTTGACTGCGGTATTCTTACCCAATTTGGACTAATTTTCTGAGCCAATATTTATTCCCGTACCCATAGATTATGAAATTGAATTACCCATTTTTGATGATCATCATATTGAACTTGACCAATTTCATACTTTTGAAAGTCCCATTGACAAATTGGCAAGTTCTCATTTTTATGAGATTGAACCCAATGAGATATGTGACCTTGATTCTCAAATTTGTTGTGATCGAGTTCAAATTCCCGAATCAATATTGACTCCTGTTCTGTTACCCGATTTAGGTAATATTTTAGAGTCAGTTTTGATTCCCCACACCTGTCATTCTTGAACTTGAATCACCAATAATAAGTCGCATTCCATTATGGGAAAATGATGGTGGACTTGAGTTCAACTTCTTGATTTGGACCCACTTCTTGAACCAAGCTCGACTCCTGAACCTTTACTTAATTTAAGTCACCTTCCTGAGTCAGTATTAGTTCCTGAACCTATCATTCTTGAGTCCAAGTCAACCATTCTACCAAGTCACATTCTTTTGTTGGACATAGGTATAAACCATGACTCTGTGATGATTTTTCAGGACTGGTCATGTAAAGGAAGTAAGTTCCACGAGAGGATCTTCCATGATCCTATTCATACTGGGATTGTAAACATGTAAATAGAAAAGAGGTCAATAAACGTAGGTCTCGTGAACTACCACATTATCTTGATTGGGTAGCAACGCTTAGCCCAATCAGACCACCACCAGAACCACCCCCTAAGGTAATATTTTCCTTCTCTTTCTTCTTTTTCATGCATATATGCATTCATTCATACATTGAGGACAATGCATGAGATAAGTGAGGGGGAGGGTTTACTAACATACTAACATAGGTAGAAACTAACAAAAAATTTCAAAAAAAAAAAAAAAAAGAACTATATTTTGACTTATCTTTTGAAAGAAATCTAAGCTAGTCTTAAGAATTAGGAAAATTATGATTAGGATTTCTAAAAACTTGGTCAAAATAAATAAATTGTTGAATTTTTAGGTATAGGAGGAAAAATTGAATAAGTAATTAGTCTTGATTTTTACCTTAATGAAATGTGCATACCTAATACATTTACATATCTAGGATTCTAAGACAAAGACTCTTGTGCCCTATAATAAAATAAAAAAAATATTGAAAAAAAATTCACTGATTAAGCTGGATACATGTGCCTCAAGAAGCATCAGTATTCACGCCTAAAGGTGATTTTATAAATAAAGTCCTTAGTTTTGTGGCCTAGTTCATTCGAATCCTTAAGTCCGTGGGGTGTTTTCTCACCCGGTGCCCTAAAACTGACCGGTTTGGGAGCCACCGACTTTAAGTTCGCTATATGGGTGGATTAGAAAGCCTAAGGAAACTAAGAAAAATTACTTATATATGTAATAACACATCTAATAGTCAATTAGTTAGGTATGAGGGCCTCAAGAAGCCTTGATACTTACACGAAAGAAAATTAGATGAGTTATACATAATAAAAAAAAAAAAAAAAAAATAATAAAGAGGCATGAGAGTCCAAGTTAAGGAATTCCTAGTAAAGATTCACAAGGATGCATATGACTTTTGGTAACGAAAAAGACTATATAAAAATTCAATTTTGATCCTTACCTAAAATGGATAACAATTTACTATATAAAGACTAAGTTTAAGAATGAATAAAAATGATGATCCTAAAAACTTATAGATTACTTAGTCTCTTCAAACGTATTTGAAATATTTTCCTTTTTATGGATTTTGCGGGTGTAATCCGCTGAAAACCCGCACGAGACAACACTCGTCCTCTAAGGTAACATAGAGGTTTAACGGCTTGTTGCACATGCTAAGTGCAACCGTGAATCCTATGAAAGTGAGTTAGGATAGATTAATTTTTCTTTTCTTTTCCTCTTTCTTTTTCATTTTTACTCGAGGACGAGCAAAAAGATAAGTGTGGGGGTGTGATAGGTAGTAAAAAGTGCATATTTATCACTACATTTATTATCATATTTCCATATTTATTCCTATAATTTTGCACTATTACTAATGTTTTATTATTTATTGTGTGCAGGCCTTGAGTAATAAAAAATAAAGAAATAAAAGCCTAAATGAAACCCAAAAGCCCAAAAGAAGCTCATGAGCAAGCTCAAGTGTAAAAGTTACAATTACTAAAAGAAGAGGACTTCTACTTAACCCTAATTGCTTGCAGGGCAAGGATAAAGATAAAAGGAGGAGAGTGAAAGGATAAAATTCGTTTTAAAGAGATTTGGATTTAGGGTAACTTGCTTCCCAAGTTATCCCAAATTTTCAAAACAAAAAGTCAGGATGATAGATCTAAAAGGATAGACCCAGATGGACGGATTAGAGGAGGCCACGCGCGAAAAAGCGTGGTCAGGGACAAAGCTAAGGCCGCGGAAACGCGGCAAAAGCCGTGTTTTCGCGGCAAGATGGACGAGTCTGGTGATAAGATTTTTTGGGAGAGTTGTATTGGGACTCTACGTCTTCCAGCTCCTATAAATTCCCTGCAGAGATCTCAGAAGAACAGAGTCGAGGACAGAAGCAAATTTAGGGTTTTTAGGCTAACTTTTAGATTGTAACTTAGGTTTTTATTTTTCTTTTTTGTAATTTTTATTTTTTATGTAACTGAGAGGAGAGGATACTTTCATGGAGGAAGGAGATCAAGCTTGTACTGAGGTGACATCGGTATAAGTAAAATTTTTCTTCTATTGTTAATTGAATCAACTCAAAGTTTATTTTTGTTCTTCTATTCTTGTTTTATTTTTGTTTTCCTCTGATGTCTTGCAAACCAAGAGAATCTGATTGCTTCGAGACTGCTTAGCCGTTGAAGTGCCCTTGATGGCCTATGGTGATGAACAAACCTTCTCTTGCTAATATAGATTGTCTTTTGTTTTGGTAGTGTAGATCGAAAAGGGGGAAGATCCTATACGCCATGCTTGAATACCTTCAAAGACAAGGTAAGTCATTGCAACGGATCAATGTAAACAGGTCGAAGAGGTAAGTATGTTAATTTTTAGTTTTCTTTCTTTTAATTCTTTAGTTTAGATCACCAACATCGTCATCACTCTTTTGAATTTCTTGTATATAATCTATTTTCCATCTTCTTAATCTACCAACTTCTTCCTAATTCAAACACTTTAGAGAACTTACTAAACAAGCTTCCATCGCTAGTCCCTCCTTGAGGATCACGACCCACATAGCCACTTGCTATAGCGGTAGAATTGAGCACCTTGCACATCATATTCTTAAATCTGAAATTCTTTATTTTTGTGTGCAGGTAAAAACTCAATCAAAATTTTGGCGCCATTGCCGGGGAGGGACGGTAAGTATTCTCTAAAAAAAAACTAATTATTGATTTATTTATTATTTTTATTTGTAGGTTCGGAGAACAGGAAATCTAACAGCAGCAAAGGACATATAGCAACTCTGTGCCTCTGCGCTCGAAGGCAGAGTAGTAGAGCCTACTACATAGCCGCGTTTTGCGCGGCAATAGCCGCGTTCCGGTGGCCTGAGTAGTTCACTACTCACTCTGTTTACTGCAGGTTGCTGCAAATTACAATATTTGTTTACTGCTCTGTTAACTTTTCTCTGTAATCACCCTGCACACTGCTAATTAATTAACAGTAACCTATTTGTTGAAAAAAATAAAAAAAATTAGACTCTTGCATATAGGCACGTGTCTATTTAATTTTTTAATTTCTATTGAAGAGTGCTGAAGACAAGGTACGTTCGCATTGCATATAGATTAGGAAGCACCATTGGCTGATTTACTGCTTTTGTGTGAATATTTGTCTATTGCTTTACACATGCACTAAATTGACTTAAGGGCTTGTCCTATAAATAAGATAAGGTGGGGATTTCATCACCCTTCCTTGGTCCACAAACAATCTCCTCACTCACTAACCCAAGCCTAACTAAAAATGAGTAGACGTTGGCCCTAGGGACATCTCGGACTCAATTAGGAGATTATCCTAAGGGGGAACAATGTTGGAATTTGACTCCTGCCAAATCAGTGTCTAGGAAGGGGATTGAGGGCCGAAAGCCCAAAGATTAGTGGTTATTTAATTAAGGATCGTCTTTGACGGAAAACCTCCCACCAATCTTGCCCTGAACTAGCTAATTAACTTGTGGTCAAAGTCTACATTATACCTCCCGTGGACAGTCTAACCAGTTAGGAGTCGTCTAGGTCATAGGTTTACCCTAACTTAAGTTAGAATTTTTTCTTTTTTGTTTGCTTATTTGTTTGTTTTTTTGTTTGTGTTTTATTGTGTGATATGGCATATAACAACAAATTTTCCAATTTCAATTCATATTACACACCAACCTCTTTTTCGGATATTACCAACCCGGCATATCATAACTTTAACCAACCTAGTGTGCCAGATTGGTCTTATACGAATCATTACATGCCCCTGTCCCAATACTATGAATAAGACTGGAATAATCATCACTACTCCTCACAGAGTTAATGGGGATACAACGCCCCTGAGCCATATTGTCAACCACCTGTTCAACCATTATCTTCATACACTTCTTTTCTCACATCACCAATGTTTCAATCCTCAAATGATCCATTCGATGGGTTAGAAGAAAAAGTGGATCGTTTGCAAGATATAATGAATGATCAAATTTCTAGACTTTCAAACATTCTTGAGCTAACCAACAAAGTTGATAGGAACCAAGAATCATTCTGTCTAGAAGACCTTGATCAAAATTCCATTTCATCACATCAATATGAACTTGATCAATCCCAATCCTTGGACAAATTTGCTAGTTTTAATTTCAATGAGATTGAATTAGATTGTGAATGTGAACCCGATCCCCAACTTTGCGATTCAGTTTCCATCTTCGAATCTTTGTTGACTCCGGTATTCTTACCCAATTTGGACCAATTTTCTGAGCCAACATTTATTCCCGTACCCATAGATTATGAAATTGAATCACCCATTTTTGATGATCATCATATTGAACTTGACCAATTTCATACTTTTGAAAGTCCCATTGACAAATTGGCAAGTTCTCATTTTTTATGAGATTGAACCCAATGAGATATGTGACCTTGATTCTCAAATTTGTTGTGATCGAATTCAAATTCCCGAATCAATATTGACTCCTGTTCTGTTACCCGATTTAAGTAATATTTTAGAGTCAGTTTTGATTTTCACACCTGTCATTCTTGAACTTGAATCACCAATAGTAAGTCGCATTCCATTGTGAGAAAATGATGGTGGACTTGAGTTTCAACTTCTTGATTTGGACCCACTTCTTGAACCAAGCTCGACTCCTGAACCTTTACTTGACTTAAGTCATCTTCCTGAGTCGGTATTAGTTCCTGAACTTATCATTCTTGTGTCCAAGTCAACCATTCTATCAAGTCACATTCTTTTATTGGACATAGGTATAAACCATGACTCTATGATGATTTTCCAGGACTGGTCATGTAAAGGAAGTAAGTTTCACGAGAGGATCTTCCATGATCCTATTCATACTGGGGACTGTAAACATGTAAATGAAAAGAGGTCAATAAAGGTAGGTCCTGTGAACTACCACATTATCTTGATTTGGTAGCAACGCTTGGCCCAATCAGACCACCACCGGAACCACCCCCTAAGGTAATATTTTCCTTCCCTTTCTTCTTTTTCATGCATATATGCATTCATTCATACATTGAGGACAATGCATGAGATAAGTGAGCGGGGTTTACTACCATACTAACATAGGTAGAAACTAACAAAAATTTTCAAAAAAAAAAAGGACTATATTTTGACTTATCTTTTGAAAGAAATCTAAGCTAATCTTAAGAATTAGGAAAATCATGATTAAGATTTCTAAAAACTTGGTCAAAATAAATAAATTCTTGAATTTTTAGGTATAGGAGGAAAAATTGAATAAGTAATTAGTCTTGATTTTTACCTTAATGAAATGTGCATATCTAATACATTTACATATCTAGAATTCTAAGACAAAGACTTTTGTGCCATATAAAAAAAAAATATTGAAAAAAAATTCACTGATTAAGCTGGATACATGTGCCTCAAGAAGCATCAGTATTCACGCCTAAAGGTGATTTTATAAATAAAGTCCTTAGTTTTGTGGCCTAGTTCATTCGAAGCCTTAAGTCCGTGGGGTGTTTTCTCACCCGGTGCCCTAAAACTGACCGGTTTGGGAGCCACCGACTTTAAGTTCGCTATATGGGTAGATTAGAAAGCCTAAGGAAACTAAGAAAAATTACTTATATATGTAATAACACATCTAATAGTCAATTAGTTAGGTATGAGGGCCTCAAGAAGCCTTGATACTTACACGAAAGAAAATTAGATGAGTTATACATAATAAAAAAAGAAAAAAATAATAATAAAGAGGCATGAGAGTCCAAGTTAAGGAATTCCTAGTAAAGATTCACAAGGATGCATATGACTTTTGGTAACGAAAAAGACTATATAAAAATTCAATTTTGATCCTTACCTAAAATGGATAACAATTTACTATATAAAGACTAAGTTTAAGAATGAATAAAAATGATGATCCTAAAAACTTATAGATTATTTAGTCTCTTCAAACGTATTTGAAATATTTTCCTTTTTGTGAATTTTGTGGGTGTAATCCGCTGAAAACCCTTACGAGACAACACTCGTCCTCTAGGGTAACCTAGAGGTTTAACGGCTTGTTGCACATGCTAAGTGCAACCGTGATGCCTATGAAAGTGAGTTAGGATAGATTAATTTTTCTTTTCTTTTCCTCTTTCTTTTTCATTTTTACTCGAGGACGAGAAAAAAAATAAGTGTGGGGGTGTGATAGGTAGTAAAAAGTGCATATTTATCACTATATTTACGATCATATTTCCATATTTATTCCTATAATTTTGCACTATTACTAATGTTTTATTATTTATTGTGTGCAGGCCTTGCGTAATAAAAAATAAAGAAATAAAAGCCCAAATGAAGCCCAAAAGCCCAAAAGAAGCCCATGAGCATGCCCAAGTGCAAAAGTTACAATTACTAAAAGAAGAGGACTTCTACTTAACCCTAATTGCTTGCAGGGAAAGGATAAAGATAAAAGGAGGAGAGTGAAAGGATAAAATTCGTTTTAAAGAGATTTAAATTTTGGGTAACTTGCTTCCCAAGTTATCCCGAATTTTTCAAAATAAAAAGTCAGGAATACAGATTTAAAAGGATAGACCCATATGGACGGACCAGAGGAGGCCACGCGTGAAAACGCGTAGCCAGGCACAAAGCTAAGGCCGTGGAAATGCGACAAAAGCCGCGTTTCCGCGGCAAGATGGACGAGTCTGGTGATAAGATTTTTTGGGAGAGTTGTATTGGGACTCTACGTCTTCCAGCTCCTATAAATACCCCTGCAGAGATCTCAGAAGAACAGAGTCGAGGACAGAAGCAAATTTAGAGTTTTTAGGCTAACTTTTAGATTGTAACTTAGGTTTTTATTTTTCGTTTTTGTAATTTTTATTTTTTTATGTAACTGAGAGGAGAGGATACTTTCATGGAGTAAGGAGATCAAGCTTGTACTGAGGTGACATCGGTGTAAGTAAAATTTTTCTTCCATTGTTAATTGAATCAACTCAAAGTTTGTTTTTGTTCTTCTATTTTTGTTTTATTTTTGTTTCCCTCTGATGTCTTGCAAACTAAGAGAATCTGATCGCTTCGAGACTGCTTAGCCGTTGAAGTGCCCTTGATGGCCTATGGTGATGAACAAATCTTCTCTTGCTAGTATAGTTTGTCTTTTGTTTTGGTAGTGTAGATCGAGAAGGGGGAAGATCCTATACGCCATGCTTGAATGCCTTTAAAGACAAGGTAAGTCATTGCAACGGATTAAAGGTAAACAAGTCGAAGAGGTAAGTATGTTAATTTTAATTTTCTTTCTTTAATTCTTTAGTTTAGATCACCAACATCGTCATCACTCTTTTGAATTTCTTGTATATAATCTATTTTCCATCTTCTTAATCTACCATCTTCTTCCTAATTCAAACACTTTAGAGAACTTACTAAACAAGCTTCCATTGCTAGTCCCTCCCTGTGGATCACGACCCGCGTAGCCACTTGCTATAGCGGTAGAATTGAGCACCTTGCACATCACATTCTTAAATCTGAAATTCTGTATTTTTGTGTGCAGGTAAAAACTCAATCAGCTCCCTCTAGTGTGAGGTGAAGTTGGTGTTGGATTTGTATCCCTCAAGTGTAAGTTGTGGTTGTTTGGCTACAGGCCTACCCCTATTGTGTGAGATGATGTTTGTGTTGCCTTGGTAGAGATTGTATTGGTTGAGAGAGGAGTTCGATACTACTAGTTGTATTTACCCCAAAATCCTCAGTGGAGGTTCCCTGTGTGGGAGTCCTAGGTGGACAAGTTAGTGGATTCGAAATCCTTCTCGGTGAAGGCGGCGACGTAGAGCTCGGTGTTCGAACCTCGAAACACATCTTATTGTTTGCGTTTGATCCATTGACTCTAAACTCTCTCTATATTTGTGCATTGCTTTACTTTGTCATATCATATACATACTTGTGTGTTTGTGTGCCTCACTTGTGAAAAGTCACCTAGAGGGGGGGTGAATAGGTGACAATGCTAATCAAGGGCAAATTAAAAATTTAAAGCTACAACAATCACAAGATGAATGCAAGCAAGTAAGTATGGCAATAAATATGATGAGTAATTGTTAGAGCAAGCAAAGTAGAGTAAGAGTTGCAAGAATGTAAACCAATCGCAAACACAAGGATATGTTATCGAGGTTCGAGCACCCAGCTCTACTCCCCGCCTTCCCCAGAAGGATTCTAGCTACTTCCACTATCACAAAGAACAATTACAATGGAGTACCCAACTCCTACAATCTCAAGAACAAGTAATTATCTTGGTAGTCAAAAGACCACAAACTCTCTCTTTCAAATATCTCTTCCTTACAAAGGTCCTTAGAGAATATTGAGTAGGAATGAAGCTCTTGTTGTAAGTGAAGAAAAAGAGAATTAAATCAGAGAGAATTGCAAAAACCCTTCAGAAAATCAGTGAGAAATTCAGCACAAAAACCAAGAAACAAGTCTCTCTTGAAAGCACTTTTGAATTTTCTTAGCAAAAATTGTGGTGATAAATCTCTCCCTAAACACCCCTATTTATAGGAGAGGGCTAGGTTAAGAGATAAAATCAACTTAAGGCTAATAAAGTAATGTTAGGTCCAAACTAAATCTTTAAATGAATTTTTAAACATAAAAGACAAAAATAAACAGCCCTTAAAAATCTGCCCGTTACTGTTCAAACGGTCGGATCGGTCGACCGGGCCGGTCGACCGGTAGTATAAAAAATTTGACCGTTACAGGATATCGGTCGACCGACCCGGTCGACTGATACAAACTGTGAGCAAAAAAAAATAATCCGGTCGACCGCCTCGGTCGACCGACAGACATGCACACTGATACGTGCATTCTGCCAGGACTTCGGTCGACTGGTCCGGTCGACCGGACCAGACTGTCATAGGCTCGGTCGACCGACCCTGTCGACCGGCTCAGGTCAAAAAGCCAAATTTGAAAAGAATTAAAAGAGGATTTTGATTTTATCAAAAATACTTTTGAACAGGGATTAGTATAGAACACAATTATATATCTGTAGGCAAAATCTTGTATGCAAAATATTTTTGTATAATTTATAAGAAATTATTTTGGAATGGGCATGTGCGCAAAAACGTGTGTGATAGAGCTTCAAACCTATCCACTATTCTTTAACATACTATAAACTGAAAAACAAATTACATGAAGACTTCTAGTGCTATCTTCAAGTCTTTGAGCCATCCAATGCCTTGCTAGAGCCTTCTCTTCTTTGATCCTTCCTTGATGTGCAATTTGCCTTCCTTACTTTGTGGAACTTAGAAGTTCTTGCAATAGCTAAGCGAATGGACTCTAAACATGGTACAAAGCCTGAAACTCATCTAGAACAAATGATTAGTACTCAATAGCACTTATTTGGTTTGTCATCATCAAAACACAAAACAATTGGAGAGTGTAACCTCTTGGGCCAACAATCTCCCCCTTTTGATGATGACAAAACAAATAGGCTATTAACAAAAATATAGGAGGAGAAAACTCCCCCTCAAATTATACTATACATAAAACACAAAAATATGCTCTAGATACCAATAATTGAAACAATGCACCAATTATTGAAACCAATAAAAACAAATATATAAAACACAAAAATTACTCTTGATACCAATTTAAACTAAAACACAAGAATTCATAAAAACAAAACATATAAATTCATATGGAACCAAGACCAAATGAACTTATTTTTGTCATGTAAACTTATTCTCCCCCTTTTTGTCATACATCAAAAAAGGGTTATGAAAAACATGTCTATTCAATAATACAAACATTAAGTTCTCCACAAATAAACGAAAATCTAGCAAAATCAAGAGGTTTAGTGAAAATATCGGCTAGTTGTAAATCCGTGGAAACATAATCAATATCTATATCACCTTTCTCAAAATGATCTCTAAGAAAGTGATATCTAATCTCAATGTGCTTGGTCTTACTATGTTGATTTGCATTTTTGGTCATGTGTATAGTACTAGTGTTATCACAAAATATTTTTATATGATCAAAGTGCAAATCAAAATCAAGGAGAGTATGTTTCATCCAAAGGACTTGTGCACAACAAGCCCCCGCGGCAACATACTCCGCCTCGGCGGTTGAGAGAGCTACAGAATTTTGTTTCCTAGAGGACCATGAAACAAGACAATTACCAAGAAATTGACATGTCCCACTAGTACTCTTTCTATCTACTCTACAACCCGCATAGTCGGCATCCGAATAGCTAGTCATTGAAAAATCTCTAGTTTTCGGATACCAAAGACCCATTTCAAAAGTGCCCTTAATATAACGAATAATGCGTTTTACCGCAATAAGATGAGACTCTTTAGGACACGATTGAAATCTAGCACAAAGACACACACTAAACATGATATCCGGCCTACTTGCCGTCAAATATAAAAGACTTCCTATCATGCTTCTATATAATTTAATATCAACATTTTTACCTTGTTCGTCCTTATCAAGCTTGGTTGTAGTTGCCATTGGAGTGTTGCAAGCCTTTGATCCTTCAAGCCCAAACTTCTTTACTAGCTCCTTTGCGTACTTGGCTTGGTTAATGAAGGTTCCGTCTTGCAATTGCTTGATTTGGAGTCCAAGGAAGAAATTGAGCTCACCCATGGAAGACATTTCAAATTCTAGTTGCATTACCTTTTCAAAATCCTTGCATAAAAGCTCATTAGTAGAACCAAAAATTATATCATCAACATAAATTTGCACAATTAAAATGTCATTCTCAACATGCTTAGTAAAGAGAGTTGTGTCTACTTTGCCTTTAATAAAATCATTTGAAATGAGAAAACTAGAAAGCCTTTCATACCAAGCTCTTGGAGCTTGTTTCAATCCATACAAAGCTTTATCAAGTTTAAAAACAAAATCGGGATGAACATGATCAATAAAACCGGGAGGTTGAGAAACATAAACTTCTTCATTAATAAAACCATTTAAAAATGCACTTTTTACATCCATTTGAAAAAGTTTAAAATTTTTAAAACATGCAAAAGCTAGTGTCATCCGTATGGCTTCAAGCCGTGCTACGGGTGCAAAGGATTCCTCAAAGTCGATTCCCTCAACTTGAGTGTAACCTTGGGCCACTAACCTAGCTTTATTCCTAATGACATTTCCGGACTCATCCATCTTGTTTCTAAAGATCCACTTAGTACCAATTATTGGTCTATCGTGGGGCTTAGGAACAAGGTGCCAAACTTGGTTGCGCTCAAATTGATTGAGTTCCTCTTGCATGGCAAGCAACCAATATGGGTCCGTCTCGGCTTCGAGAATGCCTTTGGGTTCAAAATGAGAAATGAAAGCAAAGTTACCACATAGGTCATGGAGTTTGGAGCGCGTAGTGACTCCTCTAGATGCATCACCCAAGATGAGCTCCTTCGGATGATTTTTAGCGTATCTCCAAGCTTTGGGAAGCGGTTGAGTGCTTTCCTCCTTATCCTCTTGAACTTCACCAATTGAATCTAGCTTTTCTTCTTGAGCGGGTGAGTCCTTCAAGGATAGTCTCTCCATGTCTTCACCTAATGGTTCAATCTCTACAACATTCTCAACAACCACATTAGATTCTTCAAACTTAACATGCATGGATTCTTCAATAGTTTGAGAAGATCTAATGAAAACTCTATATGCTTTGCTAGTAGAGGAATATCCAACAAAGATAGCCTCATAAGCCTTAGCATCAAATTTACCCAAATTATCCTTAGTATTTAAAACAAAACACTTGCATCCAAAAACTTTAAAATATGCAACATTTGGTTTTCTAGAATGATACATTTCAAATGATGTTTTTGAAGAATTTTTGCACAAATAAATACGGTTTGATATATAGCATGCGGTGTTTACGGCCTCGGCCCATAAATATTGAGGGAGGTCATACTCACTTATCATTGTCCTAGCCATCTCTTGTAGTGTTCTATTTTTCCTTTCTACAACTCCATTTTGTTGAGTTCTAGGACAAGATGTTTCATGCTTAATTCCCTTTTTATCACAATAAGTCATGAAGAGTTGGTTAATAAACTCACCACCTCTATCACTCCTTATTCTCAAAATCGGAAAACCCTTTTCTTTTTCAACTCTTTTTCGAAAAATCTTAAAATGAGAAAAGGTTTGATCTTTATGTTGCAAAAAGAAAACCCAAGTAAAACGGGAGAAATCATCAACCAAAACAAATGCAAATCTACTTCCATTTAAGCTTTTAGTTTTAGTTGGTCCAAATAAATCCATATGAATTAATTCTAAAGGCCTAGTTGACATGATATCCTTGATTGGTTTAAAGGAAGACTTGGTTTGTTTCCCAAGTTGACACGCACCACAAATGCGGTCTTTCTCAAAACTCAAGCAAGGTATACCCTTCACCAATTCCTTTGAATTAATCCTAGAAATATGGTCAAAAGATGCATGTCCTAATCTTCTATGCCAAAGCCAAGAATTTTCATCAAAAGCATTCAAGCATTTAGTAGAACAATCTAAATTAAGCATGTCAATGATATAAACATTATTATCACGAAAACCGGTAAGAATACAATCATTAGATTTAACATCAAAAATCTTGCAAGAGGTATCATCAAAAATAACTTTAAGTCCACGGTCACAAAGTTGACTAATGCTAAGCAAATTATGTTTTAAACCATCTACTAAAACAACATTCTCAATAATAGGAGATGCACCAATTTGAATGTTACCTATACCGATGATAGTTCCTTTGGAGTCATCCCCGAAGGTGACGGAGCCACCTTCCATGTACCTTGATAGGGTTGTGAAGTTGTTGATATCCCACGTCATGTGTCTCGAACAACCACTATCAAGGTACCACCGCTCCCTACGTCTTGGAGCCTTGGTGTGTACCTACATCAAACATTTTAGGACTTGATTTTGGTACCCACATTTTCTTGGGCCCATGAGGGTTAGAGCCATTAACCCAAACAAGATTATTTGAACTATGCAATTTATCATAACAAAATTTAGCTAAATGTCCATTTTTGCCACAATAAGTACATCTATACACTCTACCATATCTAAAAGCATAGTGAGTGTGTGATTTGTGAGCATGGGCATTGTGAGCATGAAAGGATTTAGCATGAGAAGTATTATTTGAAGTGTGAGCATGTGGAATTTTAGCTTGTGAAGTGTTAGCATGTGAAGTGTGCTTCTTAGAAAACATGTTCTCAAGTTTCTTGGTATTAAAAGCACAATCATTTAAAACTTTTTCAAAATCATTCATTTTGGATTTAAAAGAAGAAATTTCTTTATTATCAACAATAGGGGTTTTACCCTTACAAGAAATCTTATAAGCATCAAATTCATTTTGAATAGAAACAAGATTTGAAGAAAGATCATCTTTTTCTTTTGAAACAATAGCAAGTTGATTTTTAAGAAAAGCAACTTCTTTTTGTAATTTTAAGCATTCAATTTTCTTATTATCATAAGTTTCAGAAAGTTCTACAAAGGCATGTACTAGAACTTCCTTACTTAGTTCATCATCTTCATCATCATGGGATTGAGGGGTTACCTTGGGTGTGTTTGCCATGAAACACATGTTAGCTTGATCCACCTCCTCTTCGGACTCGCTTTCCGAATCCCACGTAGCTTTGTATGCTTTCTTTTCCTCCGGCTTCTTTGGCTTGAAGGAGGAAGTCATCTTCTTCTTGAACTCCGGACAATCCGCCATGATATGTCCGGGTTTGCGGCAATTGTAGCATATGATCCTCCGCTCCTCTTTGCCTTCGAATTTTCTCCGGAAGTTGAACTTGTTCTTTCGGTACAATCTTTTGACATTCCGCACAAGTAGAGTTAGCTCCTCATCTTCTTCTTCGTCATCTTCATCGTCATCATTGGTGGAAGAAGTCTTGAAGGCTATGGATTTCTTCTTTGAAGTAGTAGCCTCATCTCTTGCTTTCTTCTCCATCTCATGGGTCTTTAGGTTCCCAATGAGACTAATGATGTCCATCTCGTCCTTGTCGTTCAACTCCTTTAAGGTGGTGGCCTTGATCTCCCAAGATGGTGGAAGAGCCCGTATCACTTTGCGCACCTTTTGATCATTGGAGATGACGTCACCTAATGAAGAAAGACCATTTGTAATTTTAGTAAAACGAGTAATCATACAATCAATGGATTCATCATCAAGCATTTTAAATGATTCATATTGGGACCTCAAGAGATCTATTTTAGCTCTCTTGACTTGTGAAGTCCCTTCATGCGTGACCAATAAGTGTTGCCAAATCTCATAGGCGGATTGGCAATGAATTACCCGTGTGAGGTCATCCTCATTCAAGGCGGTTAAAAGGGAGTTTTGGGCTTTTGAGTTAGCCTCATATTCTCTAAAGTTGAAGTCGGTCCAAGTGCTCTCATCTTCATTGGGTGCTACATAGGGTTTGGTCAAAGACTTAGCCACTAAACTACCTAGTGATTGCAAAAAGATAGTCATCCTAACCTTCCAAATAGGGAAGTTGAGTCCATCAAATTTAGGAGGGGTTTTGATGTTATCGGCCATGTTTACTAGTGTATGAATGGATGAATGAAAATGTTGATTAGCAATATTTTAAGGATCTCTCTATGGATGTTAAGCCAAACCTAGATTCCAAGCTCTGATACCAATTGAAAAGTCACCTAGAGGGGGGGGGGGTGAATAGGTGACAATGCTAATCAAGGGCAAATTAAAAATTTAAAGCTACAACAATCACAAGATGAATGCAAGCAAGTAAGTATGGCAATGAATATGATGAGTAATTGTTAGAGCAAGCAAAGTAGAGTAAGAGTTGCAAGAATGTAAACCAATCGCAAACACAAGGATATGTTATCGAGGTTCGAGCACCCAGCTCTACTCCCCGCCTTCCCCAGAAGGATTCTAGCTACTTCCACTATCACAAAGAACAATTACAATGGAGTACCCAACTCCTACAATCTCAAGAACAAGTAATTATCTTGGTAGTCAAAAGACCACAAACTCTCTCTTTCAAATATCTCTTCCCTTACAAAGGTCCTTAGAGAATATTGAGTAGGAATGAAGCTCTTGTTGTAAGTGAAGAAAAAGAGAATTAAATCAGAGAGAATTGCAAAAACCCTTCAGAAAATCAGTGAGAAATTCAGCACAAAACCAAGAAACAAGTCTCTCTTGAAAGCCTTAAACTTTTGAATTTTCTTAGCAAAAATTGTGGTGATAAATCTCTCCCTAAACACCCCTATTTATAGGAGAGGGCTAGGTTAAGAGATAAAATCAACTTAAGGCTAATAAAGTAATGTTAGGTCCAAACTAAATCTTTAAACGAATTTTTAAACATAAAAGACAAAAATAAACAGCCCTTAAAAATCTGCCCGTTACTGTTCAAACGGTCGGATCGGTCGACCGGGCCGGTCGACCGGTAGTATAAAAAATTTGACCGTTACAGGATATCGGTCGACCGACCCGGTCGACTGATACAAACTGTGAGCAAAAAAAAATAATCCGGTCGACCGCCTCGGTCGACCGACAGACATGCACACTGATACGTGCATTCTGCCAGGACTTCGGTCGACTGGTCCGGTCGACCGGACCAGACTGTCATAGGCTCGGTCGACCGACCCGGTCGACCGGCTCAGGTCAAAAAGCCAAATTTGAAAAGAATTAAAAGAGGATTTTGATTTTATCAAAAATACTTTTGAACAGGGATTAGTATAGAACACAATTATATATCTGTAGGCAAAATCTTGTATGCAAAATATTTTTGTATAATTTATAAGAAATTATTTTGGAATGGGCATGTGCGCAAAAACGTGTGTGATAGAGCTTCAAACCTATCCACTATTCTTTAACATACTATAAACTGAAAAACAAATTACATGAAGACTTCTAGTGCTATCTTCAAGTCTTTGAGCCATCCAATGCCTTGCTAGAGCCTTCTCTTCTTTGATCCTTCCTTGATGTGCAATTTGCCTTCCTTGCTTTGTGGAACTTAGAAGTTCTTGCAATAGCTAAGCGAATGGACTCTAAACATGGTACAAAGCCTGAAACTCATCTAGAACAAATGATTAGTACTCAATAGCACTTATTTGGTTTGTCATCATCAAAACACAAAACAATTGGAGAGTGTAACCTCTTGGGCCAACAACTTGTGCTTAACAACAAGAGCTTCATATAGCGCCTCAACTCTTATTCAGAGGAATCAAGAGGAGTTAGTCCAGAGCTATTCACCGGGAATTCGGCTACACTCGTTGGTTGCATTAAGTGTAGTTGCAATTAGTTTTAATTTTCGCATTTAGTTTATTAGATTAGCTGTACACCTATTCACCCCCTCTAGGTGTACTTTCAATTGGTATCAGAGCCTACGCTCCTGATATTTAGTTTAACCACCTAGGCGTGTGATCTTGGTTTTCTAATCTATCATTTGCATTTTGCACATATATTGTTTGCACACACTCATGGATTACTTGTCACCTCCCATGTTTGATGTTTCCAATATTGACATGTGAAAATTTAGGATGTCCATGTACCTAAAAACCCTAGGCTTGCATGTTTTCCTTGCCGCTATCAAGAAATGCTATCTTGGTAACCGCAATCATATAGGGGCCAATGCACAAGCCCTTGAGGCACTTAGAAGCACGCTAAATAAAGAATATCTTATGCTTGTTTCTAACTGTGATCCCGCCTTTGCAGTGTGGAACATGTTGACCACCTCCAAGCTTCAATTGCTAATTCAAATGGAGGATGAATCTAGTGGAGAATCCGAGCAACAATGCTATATGGTCCAAGGGAATGATTCCCTTGAGGTATATTCGGAATCTCAATTAAATTGTGATGATGCTAGTTCTTCTAGTAATGAGTATGTTGATCCTAATACTTTAAATGAAGAACTATCTATTGTGTGTGAAAAATTATTGGAAAAATATAATCTTTTGAAGAAGAAAAGTCTAGCACTTAACAATGAAAATAAAGATTTGCTTTCAAAACTAGATTTAGTTTTGCAAGATAAAGTGGAGATTTCTAATGAAAGGGATTCATTGAAATCTAAACTTGATCTTGTTTTAAAAGAAAATGAATTTTTAAAATCTAAAAATGATTGTAATGATATTTTGAAGAAAATAAAAACTTATCTTCAAAAGTTAATTTTGTTTTAAAAGAAAATGATTCTTTAAAAATGAAAATTGCTTCTATTTCAAAGGATTTAGAAGATTGTTTAAAGAAAAATGAATCTTTGAAAAATGATATTGATTCACATGTTTGTCATGCTAGTGTAGCTTCACCTAGCTTATCCTTTGCATGCTCCACTTCTTCTATAATTGAAAATGATATAAATTTGCTAAAGAAGAATATGGATTGTTTGGGCTCCACTTTAAGCCTTTGTCTTTTGAGTCATACACGTTTGGAATCTTTGTTTTGAAAGAAATAAGTTCCATCTATGCATGCACACCCTCCACGGCATACGCATGTTCCCCACGGTCACAACCATCACACATTGTATGCTCATGTGTATACTTGTACACATTGTGGACGTAAGGGCCACCTTGCTAAATTTTGCTATGATATGATACATGATGTAAATTTAGCAGCTAAATTTGTTTAGGTTAGGAAAGGTACTAACCCCCATGGACCCAAAAGAGTATGGGTACCAAAGACCACCCCTATTATATTTGATGCAGGTGTGGGCTCTCGCATGACGTGAGAGTTATGGTGCCTTGAGGTGGATGCGTTCCGAGCTTCATGTGGACTATTTGGATGCATCACTTTCAAGGGGAGTTTGATGGGAGGACCACCTTGGTTTGGAGAACTAGAGAGGTGCCTTCATCGGTTTTGGTATCGACTCTAACTCCCGTTTATTTACATGCTTTCATTTCATTATTTATAGCATGTTTTGATGTTTATAGATTATTATGATAATGCCATGATTATTAGATCATTGACATGCATATATAGTATTTAAGATCACCCATGTTATATGGACCCATATGTTGTGTTCTCACCATTGTTTAGCTATTGTGTATATCATAGTTCTAATAGCATGTGAATTTATATAATGATCGTATTTATATTTATCATGTTGATTTATGTCTCGTTTTATGCTTCATGTTTTGATTACTTATTTAAATGTTAGTTTTCATTAAAACTAGGATATATACTTGTACATATAGTGGGCCACAAATAAATTTTTATATGTTTGTGCTTGAACGCTCATTTATACCCATTAGATGTGCTAGTATAGTCTAGTTTTGATGATTTATGCATTTGACTTGTATTTTTTTATATACATGCTTTTCATGTTCAAGTTTAACTTCATGTAGATGTCCATCTTGTCTAAACTATTAGTTATACATTTACATCCATTGAGCCACTTGGCTTCATGCATATACATTTGTGAACTCGTTTATTTTTGGATATGTATGATTCTTTAGTTTGTACATGACATACATACACCGTG
Organism: Agave tequilana; assembly: GCA_038442645.1. NCBI lineage: Eukaryota > Viridiplantae > Streptophyta > Magnoliopsida > Asparagales > Asparagaceae > Agave > Agave tequilana. Next base: position 33,416 of record JAVJIF010012518.1, read on the forward strand.
AAGAATTCTAGTTTTGATGATTTTCATGTTTTAAGGAATATTGAGCTTAATTGCACACTTTCATGATAATGTATTTCACTTTACACTTGTACACTCACCTTATTTGATGGTTTCTCATGATTTTGTTTTCATGAGTATGATATGTGCCTTATTGATTTCGAGTGTTTAGTGCCATGTGATTTACATGTTTTTCATGAAATATATTTTTGTTTTATTCCTTGCTTGAAGGATTTCGTACTAGTATACAAGTTTCCTTTTAACTAGTTCGTATTCTTCACATGGTAGAGTTTTCAAACATATTTTATATTCAAACTTATTTTTGAAAACCCTATCCATTTACGGGCGGTTGGTTGGGTGACCATGCTTGTATGCGTATTATTGAAAATCTTTTTTAAACATGTGCATGAAATGGGTAGAAAGGATTATGAGATATACACTTGATATTATTGTTGTTTCAATTGGTATCATTGGATTTTTTCAATTGGTATCAATATTGACATTTTTCTTGTATACTCATATATCTTTTTTGTATGTATGCTTACACTTCAAATGGTATCAATTTCGACTGGTATCTAATTTTTCATACATATATATGTTTTATTTATGCTTACTATATCCCTATATTTTTGAGCACAAATTTTGATTATGATAAGCTTGTTTTTTTTAATGACCATTATGTTTCAATTGATTAGTTTTCAATTGGTATCCTAATACAAGCTTATGCATCAATATTTTTGGTATTTCATAAAGGGAGAGAAAACTCGTATTTCATGTTTCAATTGGTATTTTGTTTACCATTGGTTTTGTATTCCACTCCCATACTTTATGATGAAAAATGATTGAAAAATTAATATTGATTTTTAATTTGATATCATATGCTTATATAGAAAAATACTTTCAATTGGTATCAAGATGTTATTTGTTTACTTACTGATTGGTAGTGAAAAATGCATTTTTATCATAACATTTACCATCACATTTTCATATTTATTCATTTAATTTTGCACATTTATTAATATTTTGTAATTTATTGTGTGCAGGCCTCGAAATAATAAAAAGAAAGAATTAAAGCCTAAAAAGAGCCCAAAAGCCCACATTCAAAGCCCAAGTGCAAAAGTGCAAATACCAAATGTCAAAAATGCAAATACACAAGGGCTAAAGTTGCAATTATTAAAGAAGAGGGAAGGATAGACTTCTATCCAACCCTAAACTCTTACAGGATGAGGATAAAAGCCAAAGATAAGAGTGCAAAGATAAGGAAATTCGTGGATAAAGATATTGGGAGATTTGAAATCTAGATAACTTGATTCCCAAGTTATATCCAAATCACACGATAAAGAGCCAGGATGCATCTTCCAGAAGGGAACGCCCAGATAAACGGACCAGGAGAAGCCACGCGCCAAAGCGCGTGGCAATTTGCAACCAAAGAGCCGCGGAAACGCGGCCCAAGCTGCGTTTCCGCGGCAATTTAGATGAGATCGGGGACCGGATTTCGTGTACAGGTTTATCCAGGACTCTTCTCCCTTCTGCACCTATAAATACCCCCTGCAGTGCAACGTACAGAGCGTCCAGAGGCAGAGCCACAGGGCCAAATCTAGGGTTTTTAAGTTTTTCTTCTTTCTTCTAGGTTAGATTTTCTTTCCTCCTTTGTAATTTTTATTTATTTTCTTTTTATAAAAACTGAGAGGAGATGATGTTCTCATGGAGGAAGGGATCTACTTGTACTGATGGTGACAGTCGGTGTAAGTTGTATTTTTCCACCATTGTTAAATAATCGAATCGAGGTTTGTTTTTTTTATTCTTGTATTATTTTATGTTCTTTTATTCTTATTTAATCTTGTGTATCTCAGTATTTGCTTTCTTCTATTTTTCTCTCTAATGTCTTACCCACCATGAGAACCAACTGCTTCGAGAATACCTAGCCGAAGAAGAGCCCTTGATGGCCTATGGCGATGAACAGGTCTTCATAGTTGTCTTTTATTTCATAGTTAAGAAGGCGGACGATCCTATACGCCATGCTTGTACGCCTTCCAAGAAAAGGTAAATCATCGCAACGGTTCAAAAGGTAAGCATACTGAAGAGGTAATCTTTCTTTCTTTCTTTCTTTAGTGTAGATCTCTATTCCATCTATCTCAAATTCTTTTCTCCCACTTCATTGTAAATACCACTGTTAATAATAAAAATAAATAATTTTTAGAGTAAAACTTACAAACGCTTCCATCGCTAGTCCTTCCCTGAGGATCACGACCCGCATACCTTGCTACAGCGGATAGTATTGAGCACCTCACACTATTCTTTCTCAATCTAATATTCATTATTTTGTGTGCAGGAAAAAATCAATCACTTACAATTGGTATCAAGATTTTTTTTACTATCAATTGGTATATATTTTCATATAAAAATGTTTGATTGAGACTTGTTTTCAATGCCTCATTTACTTTCAATTGGTAGGCATTTCTCAAATTTTTATTTGTTCACTTTCATTTGGTATCAATATGCACTTCATTGATATATTTTTAATTGGTATCATATTTGATTTGACCCCTTATTGGTATCATTTTATTTTAGACAAAAAGGGGAAGAACATCATTTTTTGTGTTTTCTTTGACCCCTTTGTTGATGATTGACAAAAAGGGGGAGAAGTATTTGAGTTTATATGCATGTTTTATATGCATGTTTTATGTTTTTAGAAAGGGAAAGAAGTATTTAAGTTTGTTTTTTATTAGTTTTCTTTTATTGGTATTAGAGCATCACTTAATATTGATATCAAGAGTGTTATTTAAAGAGAACATGTTTATGAAAAGAAGAAACAATTTATTTTGATATCAAAAGCATGTCTTATTTGGTAATAAAGTGTTACCTTTAAATTGGTATCAAGAACATGTTTTATACATTTCATTGTTTTATGCATATCTATGCATTTTCATGTTTAATATTCATTGCACATATTTTATGTTTATTGCTATGCATGAGTTAAGGGGGAGCTTCTTTGAAGCTTAACTTTAATCCATGCATATATAACTCCATGAGTTTTGTCATTATCAAAAAGGGGGAGATTGTTGGCCCAGAGGCCTTCCACTCTAGTTTTGATGATGATTAACTCATGTAGTTATGTTTACTAATAATCTTGTGATGTTTAGTTTCAGATCTTTAGCCAAGATATTAGTAGGTGATTAGGTTCAACAAAGGAGTTTTGAAGCCTTTCACATGGTGATTCCAGAGCCCGAGCATCAAGATCATTTATTGCACTCGTTGGAGTCAAGCTCGGTGGATTGATTGGTAGTGAAAAGTGCATTTTTATCATCATATTTACCATCACATTTTCATATTTATTCATTTAATTCTGCACATTTATTAATATTTTGTAATTTATTGTGTGCAGGCCTCGAATTATTATTTTTATAATAAATAAAGCTTAATGAAGCCCAAAAGCCCATATTTGAAGCCCAAGAGTCAAAGTGCAAATATCAATTGTCAAAGTGCAATTATGCAAGGGCTAAAGTTGCAATTATTAAAGATGAGGGAAGGATAGAATTCTACGCAACCCTAAACTCTTACAGGATGAGCATAAAAGCCAAAGATAAGAAGGAAATTCGTGATAAAAGATTTGGGATAATTGAGATCAAGGTAACTTGATTACTAAGTTATCTCGAAATCCCAACATAAAGAGCCAGGATCAAGCTTCCAGAAGTAAGCACTCAGATGGACGGACCAGGAGAGGCCACGCGCCAAAGCGCGTGGCCAACAGCCACAGCTTTGCCGCGGAAACGCGGCAAAAGCCGCGTTTCCGCGGCATTTTGGATGACTCCGGGCAACAACTTTTGTGGAAGTGTCGTGATGGGACTCTACTTCCTTCTGCACCTATAAATATCACCTGCAGTGCAACGTACAGAGCGTCCAGCGTCCAGCAAAGGGCCAAAGTTAGGATTTTTAGGGTTTTTCTCTTTCTTCTAGGTTAGATTTCGTTTTCTTTTTATTTTCAAGAGAGGGAGATGGCTATGTTGAGGGTGACACTGATGTATGCTTCTCTTCTCCATTGTATCAATTAATGAAGGTAATTTTTGCTTTTATTTATTTGCTTTACTTTTCTTTTGTTCTTTTTTTTCTTTTCTACTTTATTTCTTTTGATCTGTGATGAGCATACAAGCGATTACCGAACCACAAGTATACCAAAGATTGGTGGTGCCAACGATATTCCATGGAGATGTTCTCCTCCTCGAGGCGTATCAACTCATACTTGCCCAAGGCTTGATGACCTAATGCGACAGCGGACTGAGATCGATCCTATGCCTTATGCGTTCATGCCTCCGAAATAAGGTAGAAAGTGTTAGGTTTTCACATATTTTCTCCTACCAAGGTTAGTTTTCTTTTCTTCTCTTTTATTTTATTTTTGTAGATTAAATACAACATCATCTCCATATTCTTTTCTACCACCCATTGTAAATACCACTATTTAACTAATAAAAATAAAAGCTTTAGAGTATAACTTGCTTAACGCTTCCATCGCAGTCCCTCCCTGAGGATCACGACCCGCATAGCCCTGCTACCGCGGATTAGAACTGAGACTTGCACATCATATTCTAAAATACTATCTTTTTGTGTGCAGGAAAACACAGTCAACAAATTGGCGCCGTTGCCGGGGAGGGACGGTAAGTTATTCTCTAATAAAAAAATATTTTTTTTAACTAATTCTTTATTCTTTTCTGTTTGCAGGTTTGGAGAACAGGAAACAGAAACATAGCAGCAGCAGTGGACATATTGCTATTCTGTGCCTCTGCCCTCGAAGGCAGAGCACCAGAACCCACTGTTTTGCCGCGGATCCGCGGCCAGAGCCGCGGAAACGCGGCAACAGTGGTGAATTACTGATCCAATTTTTTGCAGGGTGCTTCAAGTTAAAAATTCTGCTTTCTGCTCTGTTCTGATTTGTTCTGTGATATACCTGTAAATTGCTAATAATTCAACAATAAATTATTGGTTGTTAAAAATAAAATTTGATTAGACGTTTGCATATTAGGCACGTGTCTTTTCAATTATTTTTATTTACTGTTGAAGAGTGCTGGAGACGCAAGGTACGTACGCATTGCATGTAGAATAGGATTCATCTCTTGGTTGATCTTCTGCTTTGAGTGATTCTTATCTATTTATCTTGTACACTTGCACTAATTCATCTTAAGGGCATAACCTATAAATAAGATAAGGTGGGGATTTCATCACCCTTCCTTAGCCCAAAAATCATATCCCAAGCACTCACTAACCCAAGCCTAACATAAAAATTAGTAGACGTTGGCCCTAGGGACATCTCGGACTCAATAGGAGACTATCCTAAGGAGGAAAAGTGCTGGAAGTTGACTCTTACTAAATCAGTGTCTAGGAAGGGGATTGAGGGCCGAAAACCCGAAGATTGGTGGTTATTTAATTAAGGAACGTCTTTGACGGAAAACCTCCCACCACTCTTGCCCCGACCTGGCTGATTAACTTGTGGTCAAAGTCTGCACCCGACCTCCCGTGGAAAGTCTAACCAGTTAGGAGTCGTCTAGGTCATAGGTCTACCCTAACTTAGGTTAGAATTTTTCTTTTTTTTGTTTGTTTATTTGTTGTGTTGTTTGTGTTGGTGTGATATGGCATATAATAATAATTCCAATTTTAATCCATATTACACCCCTAACTATTATTCGGATATTACCAACCCGGCATACCCTAACTTTGACCAATCTAGTGTGCCGGAATGGTCTTATCCGAATGAATATAACCCACACCCTCCATCTTATGACTATAATTTTCATAATAATTTCAACTCGTCACAGAGTTCATGGGGTTTCGAGTCCCCCGAGTTTAATTCTCAACCAAATTGTCCTTCATATCCATCTAGTCCACATTCCTTCAATGATTCATACTCTGATCCTCCCATTCAGAATAGATCACTATCCATAGGGGAAATGATAAGTATGCATAAGTCCAAGCAACAATCACCATCAATCTTAGATAGGATGATGCGTGAGTCCACCGACTCACAACTTCATCACGATGACACTTCATCTTTTCAAGTCCAATCACAGCAAGATGCACCTATCGACTATGAAGGGATGCTAGTTGCCATGACTGAGGCTAGATTAGCCCGTGATCGTGACATAGACCTGATGGTTGAATCTTTACGTTCTCACCGTTCGGCCATTTCTGCTTTCATTGACCACTCGCTTAGAGCCGACGAACCAAGTTGCTTTGGACAACAAGATTCTAATTCAGTACCATCATGTGAACTTGCCGAAACTCCAATTTTTGATAACTTGGCAAGTTTTTCCTTTCCTGAATCAGAACTTGAGCTTGAATATGATCATGATCTTCCACTTGATGATTCATTTTATTTCCTGATCCAATAATGACTCCAGTGTCTCCACCTGATTTCACTTTTCCCGAGTCAACATTGGATCCTATTCCAATTCATTATGAAATTGAATCACCCATTTTAGATGATCATATTGAACTTGACCTAGATTCTCACAATCTCTTTACTTCTGAAATTGATTATACAATTCTGACGGACGATGTTGACCTTAGTTTTGAAGAATTGTATGGCGATGAGCTAGAATTCCTTAATATTGGAAGTAAAGAGATATCATCAATATTAGGTCACATTCAATTGTGGGAAGAAGATTGTGGACTTGAGTTTCAATTTCTTGACTTGGACCCAATTCTTGAACCTAGTCCGACTCCTGAGCCCTTACTTGATTTGAGCATCTTCCCTGAGTCGGTATTCGTTCCCGCACCTATAATGTCCAAGTCAATAATTCCATCTTTTCATACTCCATTTTGGGACAAGGAACTCTGAAATTTATTATGAAATTTGAAAATTCGATAGGGTGGAAATTCTTAAAAATAATTATACATATATTTTAGTGGGTTATGTAAGGAAAATTTCTGGTGGGTTCCACCAAATTATATGTTATCTTGATTGGGCCGCATTTCGTGGACCAATTAGACCACCTCCGGAACCACCACCCTAAGGTAACTTCCGCCTTCCCTTGTTCTGTTTCATGCATATATGCATACATTCATACATTGAGGACAATGCATGAGATAAGTGTGGGGGTGGGCTTTACTAACATACTAACATAGATAGACACTAACTGCTAATAAAAAAATAAATAAAAAAAATGTTATAAAAAGGAAATATTTTGACTTATTTTTTTTTTTGAAAGAAATCTAAGTTAGTTTTAAGGATTAGGAAAATCGTGATTAGGATTTCTAAAAACTTGGTCAAAATAAATAAATTGTTTAAATTTTTAGGTATAGGAGAAAATTGAATAAATAATTAGTCTTGATTTTTACCTTAATGAATATTGCATACCTAATGCATATCTAGGATTCTAAGACAAAGACCCTTGTGCCTCATATAAAAAAAAATTATTATAAAAAAAAAATCACCAATTAAGCTGGATACATGTGCCTCAAGAAGCATAAGTATTCACGCCTAAAGGTGAGTATAAAAAAAAAATAAATAATAAAACCTTAGTTTCGTGGCCTAGTTCACTCGAATTTGAGTCCGCGGGGTATTTTCTCACCTGGTGCCCTAAAGCCGACCGGTTTGGGAGTCACCGACTTTAAGTTCGCTACATGGGTGGATTAGAAAGCCTAAGGAAACTAAGAAAAATTACTTATATGTATTAACACATCTAATAGTCAATTAGTTAGGTATTAGGGCCTCAAGAAGCCTTGGTACTTACACGAAAGAAAATTAGATGAGTTATACATATCAAAAAAAAATAATAAAAAATATATATATATTTAAATAAATAATAAAGAGGCATGAGAGTCCAAGTTAAGGAATTCCTAGTAAAAACATAAGGATGCATATGATTTTTGGTAAAGAAAAAGACTATATTAGAAATTCAATTTTAATCCTTACCTAAAATGAAAACAATTAACTTTATAAAGACTAAGTTTGAAGAATGAATAAAAATGAGGATCCTAAAACTTATAGACTACTTAGTCTCTTCAAATATAATTCAAATATTTTCCTTTTTATGGATTTTGTGGGTGCAATCCGCTGAAAACCCTCACGAGACAACACTCGTCCTCTAGGGTAACCTAGAGGTTTAACGGCTTGTTGCACGTGCTAAGTGCAATCGTGATTCCTACGAAAGTGAGTTAGGGTAGATTAATTTTTCTTTTTCTTTGTTTTTACTCGAGGACGAGCAAAAAGATAAGTGTGGGGGTGTGATTGGTAGTGAAAAGTGCATTTTTATCATCATATTTACCATCACATTTTCATATTTATTCATTTAATTCTGCACATTTATTAATATTTTGTAATTTATTGTGTGCAGGCCTCGAATTATTATTTTTATAATAAATAAAGCTTAATGAAGCCCAAAAGCCCATATTTGAAGCCCAAGAGTCAAAGTGCAAATATCAATTGTCAAAGTGCAATTATGCAAGGGCTAAAGTTGCAATTATTAAAGATGAGGGAAGGATAGAATTCTACCCAACCCTAAACTCTTACAGGATGAGCATAAAAGCCAAAGATAAGAAGGAAATTCGTGATAAAAGATTTGGATAATTGAGATCAAGGTAACTTGATTACTAAGTTATCTCGAAATCCCAACATAAAGAGCCAGGATCAAGCTTCCAGAAGTAAGCGCTCAGATGGACGGACCAGGAGAGGCCACGCGCCAAAGCGCGTGGCCAACAGCCACAGCTTTGCGGCGGAAACGCGGCAAAAGCCGCGTTTCCGCGGCATTTTGGATGACTCCGGGCAACAACTTTTGTGGAAGTGTCGTGATGGGACTCTACTTCCTTCTGCACCTATAAATATCACCTGCAGTGCAACGTACAGAGCGTCCAGCGTCCAGCAAAGGGCCAAAGTTAGGATTTTTAGGGTTTTTCTCTTTCTTCTAGGTTAGATTTCGTTTTCTTTTTATTTTCAAGAGAGGGAGATGGCTATGTTGAGGGTGACACTGATGTATGCTTCTCTTCTCCATTGTATCAATTAATGAAGGTAATTTTTGCTTTTATTTATTTGCTTTACTTTTCTTTTTGTTCTTTTTTTTCTTTTCTACTTTATTTCTTTTGATCTGTGACGAGCATACAAGCGATTACCGAACCACAAGTATACCAAAGATTGGTGGTGCCAACGATATTCCATGGAGATGTTCTCCTCCTCGAGGCGTATCAACTCATACTTGCCCAAGGCTTGATGACCTAATGCGACAGCGGACTGAGATCGATCCTATGCCTTATGCGTTCATGCCTCCGAAATAAGGTAGAAAGTGTTAGGTTTTCACATATTTTCTCCTACCAAGGTTAGTTTTCTTTTCTTCTCTTTTATTTTATTTTGTAGATTAAATACAACATCATCTCCATATTCTTTTCTACCACCCATTGTAAATACCACTATTTAACTAATAAAAATAAAAGCTTTAGAGTATAACTTGCTTAACGCTTCCATCGCAGTCCCTCCCTGAGGATCACGACCCGCATAGCCCTGCTACCGCGGATTAGAACTGAGACTTGCACATCATATTCTAAAATACTATCTTTTTGTGTGCAGGAAAACACAGTCAACATGGATCACGGTTTGGATCGAGTCGACTTGAAGACGGAGTTCGTCAAGAAGACTTCGGTATCTAGTTTATAGCTTATTTTAGATCCATTTGTAAAGATTAGAATAGTGTGATATGCTCAAGTTCACAACACACACACGTTTCATGTTTTGGTATTGGTTTTCGGTTTTTGGTTTAACCGATATTGGTTTTCATGAATAAATAGTATCAATACAAGTTTAAATGGTTTAATGTATATTAGATATGTTCTATATACATGCATACTTCATATCCTAGACAAACTTATTTTGATATGCCTATTCATGTGGTTTTAGGTTTTGTATTTTTAACAAAACATATTTTTGGAATTAAAGTCAAAAACATGGATATATATATATATATGTTTTTGTATATTGGACTTATATCCATATGCAACATGCTTCAAGTTGTTTTAATATCATGTTTTTGTATTTGGATGAGTTTTAGATAAAACATATTTTCAATTGAAAAATCTAAGTTTTGGAAAATACAGGTTTTGTTTTTCGGCAAAATTTATAAGTCACAAAAATGGTTCAAATAGTTTGAAATTTGTGTTGAAATTTTTCACACAAGTTTATATTTCAATGTATTATGATAAAACTATTTTTGTGGAATTTTAGAAGTTTTATGGGATTTTTAGAATATTAAAAACCAAGTTTTTCTGTCCCAAAATAGTGCTTGCCAGGCTCTGGCGGTCGACTGGGCCGGTCGACCGGACCCAGAGTCGGTTGACCGGACCGGTCGAACGACGTGCACAAAACGTGCACGCTGGCCAGCTACTTGGGCCGGTCGACCGAGCGGTCGACTGACTGCAAGTGCCCCACTCTTGGGTGGGGGCGGTCGACCGACCGGTCAACCGTAAGGCGTGGGCGGTCGACCGGCCAGAGAGAATTTGCTCTCTGGATTGGGACGGTCGACTGGGCGGTCGATCGCTAGCCTCCAACAGTTAAAAATTTGACCGTTGACGATCGACCGGGTCGGTCGACCGCCAGCTGCCAAGGCTGACATTTCAGCCCAACGGCTAGTTTTTAATTGGGGATTTTGAAAGTACACCTAGAGGGGGATGAATAGGTGTACGGCTAATCTAATGAACAAACAGCGAAAATTAAAACTAATTTGCAACTACACTTAATACAACCAACGAGTGTAGCCGAATTCCCCGTGAAGGGCTCTGAACTAACTCCTCTTGATTCCTCTGAATAAGAGTTGAGGTGCTATATGAAGCTCTCGTGGTTAAGTACAAGTGAGGCACACAAGCATATAAATGATATAGCAATATGAGTCAATGCAAGGCACAACACAAGTATATATGATATGATGATATGAATGATGCACAAACACAATAAAGGAGAGAAAGTTTAGAGGCAATGGATCAAACACAAACACAAAGATATGTTCCGAGGTTCGAGCCCCTAGCTCTACGTCCCCGCCTTCACCGAGAAGGATTTCTAATCCACTAGGAGTATCGAACTCCTCTCTCAACCTTTACAACCTCCAATGAGGCAATACAACCACAATCCACCTCTACCGAAGAGGGATAGGCTCTTAGCCAAACAACCACAAATCACCTCTACCGAAGAGGGATACAAAACCAAACTCCACCTCTCACTAGAGGGAGAAAACACAACCTCAACCTCTACCAAAGAGGGAGCAACCCAACAAAGAAAGGGTTTACAACAGATGGTGTATCTCAACCACAAACCAACTTCTTTTTCTCACAAACGAATGATCCTAAATAGATAGGATAGGAGATATAGCTCAAGTAAAAAAAACAAGGTGTTTGGAAAACAAAAACTCAAAGAAAAAATCTTGGGAAAACTCTTGAAGATAATGGAAATGAAGAACAAACACAAATCTCCCAAAATTCTATTTCCTTTGATTTTTTTCAAAAACCTAAAACAATATAAACATAAATCTTTTAAAGCTCTAAACACTTTTGAAAACTTATTTTAAACACCAAGAAAGGAGAGAAATTTTTGCTCTTGAAAACATAATCAAAATCCCAAAGGAATGGGGTATTTATAGCCCTAAAACAAAAACTAGCCGTTTGGCTGTTTTTGTCAGCCAGGACAGCTGGCGGTCAACTGCCCGGTCGACCGCCAATGGTTATAAATATGACCGTTGGGGACCTGCGGTCGACCGGCCGGTCGACCGAAAAAAAATAGAGAGCAGAGCTCTCTGGTCCGGTCGACCGCCCGATCGACCAGCCCAAGTGCCAGCCCAACGTGCATAGATCTGTGCACGTCGGTCGACCGACCGGTCGGTCGACCGCTAGAGCCTGTCAGGCACTGTTTGGGTCAGAAAATAGGGTTTAAAAATATTGTAAAAATTCCCATAAATTCCTTAAAAATCCACAAAAATAGTTTTATCATTTTACATTGAAAAACAAACTTGTGTGAAAAATTTCAACACAAATTTCAAACATTTTGAACCACTTTTGTGTCTTACAAATTTTATCAAAAACCAAAACTGTATTTTACCAAACTTTGATTTTTCAATAGGAAATCTGATTTTTCCTAAAACTCATGAATAGACATATCAAAATAAGTTTGTCTAAGATATGAAGCATGTATGTATATCGAACACATCTAATATACATAAAAACCATTTAAACTTGTTTTGATCTAAATTATTCATGAAAACCAATATCCATAAAACGTAAAACGTGTGTATTGTGAACTTGAGCATATCAACTATCTAACTTTACACTTGGATCTAAAACTCACTAAATTAGGATACCTAAGTCTTCTTGACTTCCATCTTCAAGTCGACTCGATCCAAAACACCGTGATCCACGAGCTAGCCTCCAACGAGTGCTATGTATCATCTTGATGCTCGGGCTCTGGAATCACCATGTGAAAGCTTCCAAACCTCTTTTGTGAAGCAATCACCAACTAATATCTTGATTAATGATCTAAAACTAAACATCACAAGATATTAGTAAACATAACTACGTGAGTTAATCATCATCAAAACTAGAGTGGAAGGCCTCTGGGCCAACAGCTTTATATACCCCATTAGTTTGAGTTTTTCTCAAGATTTTTCAAGAGCCAAAAACTCTACATTCTTCTAGTGTTTTATTCAAGTTTCAAAAAGAGTTTTTAGAGCTTCAAAATTTTCATTTTCATTTGTTTTTAGGGTTTGGAAAAATCAAAGAAAATTTGGATTTGGGATATTTGCTTAGTTCTTCATTTCTATCAAATACAAGTTATTTTTCCAAGTACTTTTCTTTGTGTTTTTGTTTCCAAACTCTTGGTTTTTCACACTTGAGCCATATCACTCTATCCTATCTATAGGATCATTTATTTGTGAGAAAATTGGTTTGTGGTTGAGATATACCACTTTGTTGTACCCTCTTATTTGTTGTATCCCTCTTTGGTAGAGGTTGATTTGGAGTGGTGGCTAGCTCCCTCTTTGGTAGAGGTTGAGATTGTGGTTTGCTCCCTCTAGTGTGAGGTGAAGTTGGTGTTGGATTTGTACCCCTCAAGTGTAAGTTGTGGTTGTTTGGCTACAGGCCTACCCCTCTTGTGTGAGATGATGTTTGTGTTACCTTGGTGGAGGTTGTATTGGTTGAGAGAGGAGTTCGGTACTCCCAGTTGTATTTAGCCCAAAATCCTCGGTGGAGGTTCCCTGTGTGGGAGTCCTAGGTGGACAAGTTAGTGGATTCGAAATCCTTCTCGGTGAAGGCGGGGACGTAGAGCTCGGTGTTCGAACCTCGAAACACATCTTATTGTTTGCGTTTGATCCATTGACTCTAAACTCTCTCTATATTTGTGCATTGCTTTACTTTGTCATATCATATATATGCTTGTGTGTTTGTGTGCCTCACTTGTGCTTAACCAAAAGAGCTTCATATAGCGCCTCAACTCTTATTCAGAGGAATCAAGAGGAGTTAGTCCAGAGCCCTTCACCGGGAATTCGGCTACACTCGTTAGTTGCATTAAGTGTAGTTACAATTAGTTTTAATTTTCGCATTTAGTTCATTAGATTAGCTGTACACCTATTCATCCCCTCTAGATGTACTTTCAATTGGTATCAGAGCCTACGCTCCTGATATTTAGTTTAACCACCTAGGAGTGTGATCTTAGTTTTCTAATCTATCATTTGCATTTTGCACATATATTGTTTGCACACACTCATGGATTACTTGTCACCTCCCATGTTTGATGTTTCTAACATTGACATGTGGAAATTTAGGATGTCCATGTACCTAAAAACTCTAGGCTTGCATGTTTTCCTTGCCGCTACAAGAAATGCTATCTTGGTAACCGCAATCATATAAGGGCCAATGCACAAGCCCTTGAGGCACTTAGAAACACGCTAAATAAAGAATATCTTATGCTTGTTTCTAACTGTGATTCCGCCTTTGCAGTGTGGAACATGTTGACCACCTCCAAGCTTCAATTGCCAATTCAAACGGAGGATGAATCTAGTGGAGAATCCGAGCAACAATGCTATATGGTCCAAGGAAATGACTTCTTTGAGGTATATTCAGAATCTCAATTAGATTGTGATGATGCCAGTTCTTCTAGTAATGAGTATGTTGATCCTAATACTTTAAATGAAGAACTATCTATTGTGTGTGAAAAATTATTGAAAAAATATAATCTTTTGAAGAAGAAAAGTCTAGGACTTAATAATGAAAATAAAGATTTGCTTTCAAAATTAGATTTGGTTTTGCAAGATAAAGTGGAGATTTCTAATGAAAGGGATTCATTGAAATCTAGACTTGATCTTGTCTTAAAAGAAAATGAATTTTTAAAATCTAAAAATGATTGTAATGATATTTTGAAGAAAAATGAAAACTTGTCTTCAAAAGTTAATTTTGTTTTAAAAGAAAATGATTCTTTAAAAATGAAAATTGCTTCTATTTCAAAGGATTTAGAAGATTGTTTAAAGAAAAATGAATCTTTAAAAAATGATATTGATTCACATGTTTGCCATGCTAGTGTAGCTTCACCTAACTTACCCTTTGCATGCTCCACTTCTTCTATAATTGAAAATGATATAAATTTGTTAAAGAAGAATATGGATCGTTTGGGCTCCACTTTGAGCCATTGTGTTTTGAGTCATACACGTTTGGAATCTTTGTTTCTGAGCCTTTAGTTGGTGAGCCTTTAGTTGTGACTCCTAAATCAAACAGTGTTAGGGAACAATGAGAAAACAAGCCAAGAACTTAAGGACTCGAGAAAAAAGGTCACAAAACTAAGTATTTTATTTATTATATGGATCACTTTTAGGCGTGAATAGTGCATCATAAGGCACAAATACCCAACTTAATTAGAGGAATTTTGATATATATATATATATATATATATATATATATATATATATATATATATATATATTCTTTTTCTATTTCTTATTTTTTTATAAGGCGTACAAATTTTTTGTTAACTCTAAGTGTGTAAATGTATAAGGTATGCATATTTCATCAACGTAAAAATCAAGAGTAAATTACTTTTTCAAATTTTCTTCCTAAATCTAGAAATCAAACAAATAATCATAATTTGACTAAGTATAAGAAATCCTAATTATGATTCTCTTATTCCTTAAAATAAACTTAATTTCTTACAAAAATTAGGTCAAAATATTGTTTCTCTTTTCAAAGTTTTTAAATGCAAAGAAAATATTATTATTTTTTTAAATTAAAAAGAAAACCTATACTTATGTTTTGTTAGAACTCACCCCTATACTTACCTTACGCATTGTCCTCATTGTATGAATAAATGCATAAATGCATAAAAAAAGAAAGGAAAGGAAAATGTTAACTCAAGGTTCTGGTGGTTGTCGGATTAGGCCAATTGTTGCTACCCAATCAAGATAATTTGGTGGTCCAAAAACCCACATTTATTGATCTCTTTTCTATTTATATATTTACAGTTGAGATCACCTAGAGGGGGGGGGTGAATAGGTGATGATTATATGAAATATGACAATAATGCGGAATTTAAATCTACTTAAAAACAATAAGCTCAAATTAAAACACTTGTAAGATAAAAAGCAATAAGTAAAGCAAGTAATAAAGAGAGATTGAGTTTAGAGAATTTGAGCAAACGCAAACATGAGGATATGTTTCCAAGGTTCGAGCCACGCTCTACGTCCCCGCCTTCACACTTGAAGGATTTCTACTATTGTTGATCCCACTGGATCTCCAATACAAGGACACACTTATCCTATTTCTCGTGATGCCGCAACACCACTTTGAGCACACTAGCTCGCTTGAGGCCGATGCCTCTACAACTTCGCTCAAGAAGAAAGTTGATCACACTTGATCACAAAAGGCTCACGTCACACAATCCTATAACCTATATGTAGAGATAGTACTTGGGATTGTGAACTACAAATGACTAGAGTGAAGTAGAGGGATTTGCTTCAAGTAGGTGTTTGAAAATTTTGGCTTTGATGAAAATCTTTTCTAAAATGAAATGCTTTTGAAAACTTGGAATTTTTTGATGTAAATCTTGTATGTCTTATCATGTTGAAATGACTCACTATATATGGTGGATGAAAAACTAGGGTAAACAGCCTAAGAGATTCGTTGGGGTGAGATCCCAACAAAAAATCTGTCAGAAAATAGAGCTGTTGGAGTCTGTCAGACTTTCTGACAACTACTGGTCGACCGGGCCGGTCGACCGCCAACGGTCATATTTCTGACCGTTGGGGGAAAACGGTCGGCCGACTCGGTCGACCGAAATCAACAGAGAGCACTGACAAGTGCTCGGTCGACCGGGGCGGTCGGCCGACGTGCACACATGCACAGCCGTGCACGTCGGTCGACTGGGTCGGTCGACCAGACTCTGTCAGATCAGTTTATACAGAGTCTGTAAAGAAGGAAATTTTTGGTTTGAAAATATTTGTTTAAGGATTTGAAAATAAGGTTCTAGACCTAATAAAAACTTAGAGTGTGATCATAGATCAACACCTAAACATGTTAGATAATATTTGTTTGTAAAATCTTTTTGATAAAAGAAAACTGATTTTCCCAAAATCTGATTTTCCGAAATATGGTTTTTTCCTAGAAAGCTAAGTTAGAAAATTTTGATAGAAATGTGTTTTGAAAACATGAAGCAATATTAAAGTGTGTGAGTGACAATCCCAAGTAGTCTACCTCTATCATCTAGGTTTTGACAAAATATCTAAAATAAAAGATAAATTACAAATCTTGAATTTTCTTCTTCGTTTGATCCCGAAGCTTTTCTACCGTGCAAGGCTTGGGAATGCAAATTTTTAGCGGCGTCCAAATTGTGAGTCTTGATGTGGAGCCATCAAATCAACTTGTTTTAAACCTGAAACTTATTTAAACAAGATTGTTAAACACATAACTAAATATGGTTTGTTATCATCAAAATATCGGGCTAATGGCCTTTGGGCCAACAACAGTCCCTAACTTGAATAGCAAAATCCTATTATGAAAATTATTTCCTTTACATTACCAATCTTAAAAAATCATCACTGAGTCATTATGGTCAACATCATATGTCCACAAAATAATGTGACTTGATGGAATGGTTGACTTGGGTTTAAGAGTGATAGGTTTGGGAACCAATGCTCACTTATAGAATTGACTTAAATTAAGTTTGGATTCAAGAGTCAGATTCGGTTCGTGGTCCAAATCAAAGAATTAAAATTCACATTCATTTCTCAATAATGAAATGTGACTATCCATAATAGGTGGCTCATGTTCAAAATCTATAGGTACCGGAATCAGTGCTGGCTCGAGAATTGGGTCCAAATCGGATAAGGATACCAGAGTCAACATAGAATCAAAAAGTAAAACTGAATCAAAAATCCAGGATCGGTGCCACATTCATTAATTTCATTGAAATGAAAACTTGCCAATTCAGATTCGAGAACTATTACTAACTTGAGAAAATCAACTTTGGGTTCGAGAGCCGATTTGTTGAGTTCAAATCAAAGAACTTAATTTCACATTCTTTTCCCATCAATGAAATGTGACTATCCAAAAGAGGTGGTTCTATTTCAAAATCTATGGATACAAGAATCAATATTGGCTCAGAAAAAGGATCCAACTTGTGTAAAGACGCTGAAGTTAACATAGATTTAAAAATTGAAATTGAATCACAAAGTTATAGGTCGGGGTCACATTCATGTTTAAGTTCAATTTTATTGAAATGAAAACTTACCAATTTGTCAATGGGTTGATATTGGTCAAGTTCAAGGTTTTCTGGTGAAACTAAATCTTGGTCAAAAAAATACCATGATTCTTCATTTTCATCAATATGAATAGAAGTGTTAGTAATAGTCAAAGTTTGGGTAGGGAGAGTTTCCTCATTCTTACGCATGTTTTCTAGTTGACTAAGTCTTGCTTCCATCATATCGAAATAATTTTGGAATTGATTTTCATCATATGACCAGCAGTTTTGGGAACAGTCAAAATTTGGGTAAGGAGAGTTTTCTCATTTCTACGCATATTTTCTAATCGACTAAGTATTGCTTCTATCATATCGAAAGGATCACTTTGGAATTGAATCATGGATTCCATACTCTATGCTAAGTCGTATATTCTTCTTGTCGTGGTGGGAGTTGAAAAATGAAGTAAGGATCTTGGACTTGGGAACTTTTGGCGAGTATTGAGTCTGTTGAGATTTGATGTTGTCGCTTGGACTCAAGAAAGACTTCGAAACTCTTTTCTAAAGAAGATTTCTCTTCTATAGGTTAATCGTGATATTGAGTTTACGAAGCTGAATGTTAGTCAGATTGTTGATAGTATGACTCGAGGGAGTTGTATCCCTACTGACTTGGTGAAAAATAATGATGATTTTTCCAATCTTGTTCATAATACTGGGATTGGGTCATATACTGATTTGGATAAGACCAATTCGTCATATTTGGTTGGTTAAAGTTATGAAATACCGAGTTGGTAATATCCGAATCAAAAGAGATCGGTATGAAGTACGGATCACTATATGCATT
The DNA here is from genome assembly GCA_038442645.1 of Agave tequilana. NCBI lineage: Eukaryota > Viridiplantae > Streptophyta > Magnoliopsida > Asparagales > Asparagaceae > Agave > Agave tequilana. The sequence goes on from JAVJIF010012518.1 coordinate 51,931, forward strand.
GGAATAATTGTAATTGAAGTCCATATCACAAAAATGTCAAAAACAAAAACAAAAAATAAACAAATAAACAAGAAAAATCTAGCATAAGTTAGGGTAGACCTTAGACCTAGATGACTCCTAACTGGCTAGACTGTCCACGGGAGGTATATTGCAGAATTTGATTACAAGTTAATCGGCAAGGTAGGGCAAGACCAGCAGGAGGTATCCATTCCTAAGCAACGAGCTTAATTATGCCAAATAACTATTCTTCGAGATTTTGCCATTCATCCCTAATCTTTGACACTGATTTGATAAGAGTCAAATTCTAATCAACTTCCCCCTTATGTCAGTCTCCTATTGAGCTCAAGATGTCCTTAGAGGCAATGTCTACTCAATTTTAAATTAGGCTGAGTTAGTGAGTGAGGAGATAGTTTTAGGGCTAAGGAAGGGTAATGACTTTCCCACCTTATCTTGTTTATAGGACAAGCACTTAATTTATTTTAGTGCGCATGTGCAAGTATATAGCAAAAATAACACCCTAGTAATAACATACAAGTGTGATCCTAGGCTATATGTAATGTAGGTGGACCCTGGCTTTAGTACTCTTTAACAGTAATTTAAATGTAACAGATTAAACATATACCTAGAATGCAATGTCTAAATATTTTTTAGGATTAACAAATAGCCAAATTACTATTGAGGTTAAAACAGTGTGCAGAATATGTTATACAGGAAAACCATCAACTCAAGTAGCTAAATCCTTAATTTTCAAGCAACATGTAAGAAACTACAGTGAGTAGTACACCATAGTTGTGAGCTCTGATGTTCTACCTTCTTGGACAAAAGCACATAGTAGTAATATATCCACTGCAGCTCTAGTTTTCAAGTATTAGCCCCTGTACATAAAAATAAAAAAGAAAAGTCAAACCGTTTAAAGTAAATAAAAAAGAGTAAAAACTTACTGTCTTTCTCCGACAATGGCGCAAAAATTTGATCGAACCAAATCTGCACACAGAGAAATACAAAGTTCAGAATTGATGCTAGGTTCTCAATGCTATAGTGTAGCCTAGAGCTAACGGGCCGTGATACATAGGGAAAGAGTGATGGAAGCATTCGGTAAGTCTTCTTCCTTAGTTACCATATCGGTTAAAAATCTTCTTTGTTTTAAAAGAAAAGAAAAGAAATTATTTAACTAAATTAGAAGAAAAGTAGAAGATAGAAGAAGAAGATGGTATAGGTGTTTTGAGTACTAAGTTAAAAGAAAATAAATAGGAAAAGAAAGAGCATACCTTGGAGTAATTAAAGGAAAGCAAGCTACCAAATAAGTTGAGTAACAATGAAGAGAAATGCAATAGTTTCATTGACTGTCGCTCTCAATATAATTCTCAATATAACTATCTTTAAAGAAGTTTATATTTATTATCAGTCTAAATATAATTCTTCTTCTCTTTTCTGTCATGAAACTCTCCCTAATTCAAGCTATAAAGAAGGCATGATTAAAAAGAAAGCATAAAGAAAGCAGATAAAAGTAAATAAATGAAAATACACCTAGAGGGGGGTGAGTAGGTGTATGGCTAATCTAATGACAAATGATGCAGAATTAAAAACTAATTACAATACACTTACTATAACCAAAGTGTGTAGCCGAATTTTCGGTGAAGGGTTCTGGACTATCTCCTCTAAATTCCTCTAAATAAGAGTTGAGGTGCTATTTGAAACTCTCTTGATTGAACACAAGTACAACACACAATCAAAACCAAGCATATATATGATATGAACAATATGATGCAATGTACAATATAAGAGAGTGAGAGAGTTAGAGATAGTGGATCAAACGCAAATACCAAGATATATCTCGAGGTTCGAGCCACTGTTCTACATTCCCGCCATCATACAGAAGAATTTTCACTATGGGCCTGTTCGTTTCGTTGCAAAACGTCGCAAGTCGTAAGTCGTAAAATGAGAATGGAAAAAGTGAACTGTAGCAGTGAAAATATATTGTGTTTTACGGTGTTTGGTTGATAAAATGAAGTGTAAATGGAAAAGTATATTGTGTTTTACAGTGTTTGGTTGATAAAGTGAAAGTATAAATGGTAAAGTATATTGTGTTTTACGGTGTTTGGTTGGTAATGTAAAAGTGTAAGTGGAAAAGTTGACCACAAAATTAACTGTAGCAGTGATTTAAATATTATAAATACTATTAAATTAAATCTACTATTACAAATTAAATTGTATTAATAAATTTGAGATAAAAATTAATAATCTTAATATTTTATTTATAACAATAATATTAATAAAATATTAGTATAAATAGTAAAATATTATTAAAATATTAACTAAATAAATAATATAAAATTTTAAGAAAATCTAAAGAACATTAATAAAATTTTAAGAATACTAATAAAATATAAATATTAAAAAATGTTACAACAATAATAAAATATAGTTATAATATTATAATATTAAAAATACTTGAAAATTATTATAATATAAATTTTATTATAATATTATTGTAATATTATAGAAATATAAAATTAATAAAGTAAAATATAATTATAATTTAATAATAAATTATCATTATAGTATTATTATACTGAATTATTATTACATTATTAACATAATAAAATATTAATATAATAATAAAATATATTATGATATTAATAAAGTAATTTTTTATGTTAAAAATAAATAATTAAATATATAGTAATTTTATATTAAAGTATAATACTGTTATATTAATAAAATATTAACTCTAAATAAAATAATAAAAAATGGAATAAGTATTAATAAAATAATAAAATATTAAATTAAAATAGTAAAATATTAAATATTAAAACAATAAAAAAGTTATATATTAAAAATATAAAATAATTAAATAATTAAATAAGAAATTGAACACTATTAAAATATTAAATATTTAATAATATTTAATTATATATTGATTATCAAGTAACTGTTTTGAACTGTAAGTGTACTACAAGTGAGAGTTACATGACCACAAAATTAACTGTAGCAACTGCAAGTGGGAAAATATGAGTGTAAAAATGAGATTTACATGACCACAAATTTAACTGTAGCAACTGTAAGTGGGAAAAGAAGAGTTGCAAAAGTATTTTGCATTTTGCATTTTGCAAACGAAACCAAACAACTGTAAATGTAAAGTTGCAAAACTTTTTGCATTTTGCAAACGTTTTGCAACTTACCAAACTCGCCCTATATCGTCCACATAGGACTTCCCACACAGGGAACCTCCACTGAGAATTTAGGTAATATAAATTTTAGAGTACACAACTCTTCTCTCCAACAAATACAACCTCTACACAAGAGGCAAGACACAATAACAATCACCTCTACACTTGGAGGGAAGGGCACTTAGCCAAACAACAATCACCTCTCACTAGAGGGAGAGGCACAAAGCCAAACCAATCACAATCACCTCTACACTTAGAGGGATACTAACAGAACCAAACACAACCTCCACAATCACCTCTACACAAGAGGGATACCCATAAACTCAAAGTAAAGAAGTTTACAACATTTGGTGGTCTCACTAAACCACAAACCAATTTTCTCACTAAAAACAAGATCTTAATAGATAGGATAAGTAGATAGATCAAGTGTGAGAAAATAAAGAGTTTGAAACAAAGAAAAAACACTTGAGAAAATCTCCAAATAGATATTAAAATCAAGATCAAAAATCAATTCCCAAAAGTCTCTCTTTTCTTTGAATTTTCCAACACTTTAAAAGTAAATAAAAATAAATCTTTTAACCACAAAAACTCTTACTGAAAAATACTAGAAAGACAGAAAATTTTCTCTTCTTGAATCTTGTTTAAAATAGCTTAAGAGGATGGGTATTTATACCCTCTGAAAAATCTGCTCGTTGGCAGCCAGGAAAGGGCAGAAATGCCCTTCCGGTCGATCGCCCAGTCGACTGGCCAACGGTCACTTTTATGACCGTTGAGCCATCGACCGACCTCCCAGTCGATCGGGCCTGGAAACAGAGAGCAAAAGCTCTTGGCCGGTCGACTGGGGTCATTTCCAGAGAGCCGAGCTCGCTGGCGGTCTACCGACTCGGTCGACCGGCCTTCCAGTCAAAAGGGCCGTGCACGTCTATGCACACTGGTCGACCGGATCGGTCTACCGGCAGAAAGCCAAGTCTAACATATTAAGGGATTAAAAACTTATCTTTTTACCTTCTGAAATATCCCATAAAATATACATAAATTTCACAAAAATAAGTTCTTATAAGATCTTTAAAATACAAATATGTGTGACTAAAATTCAACACATATTACAAACTATTTGAACCATTTTTGTGATATTGAAATTTAGCTAAAACACAAAATCTGTATTTTTCAAAACTTGAATTTTTGAAATGAAAAATCACTTTCTCCAAAACTTATACAAATACAAAAAACATGATATTGAAACAACTTTGAAGCATATTGTATATGGAAAGAATCTAATATACATATAAGATATATATATATATATATATATATATTATATATATATATTATATATATATATATATATATATATATATATATATATATATATATTTATGTTTTTAATATGAAATTCAATACCAGTTAAACCAAAAATTAAAACTAATAAACTTTAAAACTTGTGTGTGTATGTGAACTTGAGCATATCAACACTATCTAATCTTTACATAAGATCTAAACAAACTAATCTAAACAAACCGAAATCTTCTTATAGAACTCATTCTCCAAGTCGACTCGATCCAAACACAATCCAACGAGCTTGACTCCAACCGATGCTATATGCGATCTTGATGCGTAAGGTCTTGAATCAATATGTGAAAGCTTAAAAGCTCCTTTGTTGAAGCTAATCACCTACTGATATCTTGGTCAATCACTGAAACTATTTCTGAAAATCACCTAGAGGGGGGTGAATAGGTGATGATGCTAATCAATGCACAATTTAAAAACTATGATGCAACAATCGCCCAAAACAAGACTAAGAGCCGAATGCCCCGTAAAAGGTTCTGAACTCCTTCCTCCTGATTCCTCTTGAAATGAGTTAGAGGTGCGCAATGCAACCTTGTTGTATGGGACAATGATTGATAAGATGAATGAAAACAAATGAATATTGCAATAAAGAGTAAGAGCAAGTAATAAGTGCAATGAAAGTAGAACAAGAGCAGGTAAAGTAAACCAAACGCAAACACCAAGAGTTGTTATCGAGGTTCGAGCACCCAGCTCTACTTCCCCGCCTTCCCCAGAAGGATTCTAACTACTTTCACTATCACAAAGAAATCACAATTACACCGGAGTACCCAACTCCACAATCTCAAGTACAAGCAATCTCTTAGTAGTCAAAAGACCACAAACTTTCTCTTGCAAAATTCTCTTTCCTTACAAAGGTCCTTAGAGAACAATGAGTAGGAATGAAGCTCTTGTTGTAAGTGAAGAAAGAAAATAAAATCAGAGAGTATTTCAAAAACACTTCAGAAAATGAGAGAGAATTTCAGCACAAAAACCAAGAAACAAAGCTCTTTTGAATGCCTTAAACTTTTGAAAATTTTCTTGTAATTCTTAGGTGTGAACCTCTCCCCAAACACCCCTATTTATAGGAGAGGGCTAGGGTTTAGGGATAAAACAAACTTAGGGCTAATCAAAGAGTATTAAGTTCAAAATATATCCTTTAAACTAATTTTAAACACAAAAGGACAAAATTTAAAACAGCCCAGAAAATAGCCGTTTACTGTTCAAACGGATCTGTAGGTCGACCGGCCGGTCGACCGCAGTTCAAAATAAAAGAGCGGTTACAGCCTAACGGTCGACCGTCCGGTCGACTCAAAAATCCAGAGAGCAATTGAGTTACAGTCAGGCAAGCAGCGATCGACCGCCGGGTCGACCGTGCAACATGCACACGGATACGTGCACCTGTCAGAACCTCGGTCGACTCGGACGGTCGACCGGCTAAACCTGTCATAGGGTCGGTCGACCCAGCTGTCGACCGGCTCAGGTCAAAAGCTAGAATAAAGAGAGAATTTTGAAGGGATTTTGATTTTAACCAAAATATTTTTGAATAGGGATTAGTATAAAACATAAAGATGTATTTGTAGGCAGAAGATTGTATACTAAAATATTTTGTACATATTATAAGAAATCTTTTTGGAATAAGGATGTGCGCGAAAACGTGTGTGATGGAGCTTCAAACCAATTCACTATTCTTTAACAAACTATAAAACTAGAAACAAACTAATGAAGACTTCTTGAGCAATCTTCAAGTCTTGAGCCATGCTATGCCTTGCTGGAGCCTTCTCTTCTATGTTCCTTCCTTGATGTGCAAGATGCCTTCCTTGCTTCATGAACCTAGAAGCTTGCAATAGCTAAGCAATGGCCTCCAGATATGGTACTAACCTGAAACTTATCTTAAACAAACTCATTAGTACCAAATAGCACTTATTTGGTTTGTCATCATCAAAACTCTAAACAATTGGAGAGTGTAACCTTATGGGCCAACAATCTCCCCTTTTTGATGATGACAAAACAAATAGGCTATTAACACAAATGTAGGGAGGAGAAAACTCCCCCTCAAATTATGCTATATAAAAATTATGAAAAACAAAACACAAGAATTCATAAAAACTCAAAATACAAGAATTCAAAATTTATTGAAAACATAAAAACATATACAAGAATTCAAAATTTATTGAAAACATAAAAACATATACAAACTCATATGGAACCAAGACCATATGAACTTATTTTTATCATTTTTATCATGTAAACTTATTCTCCCCCCTTTTGTCATACATCAAAAAGGGTTAAGAAACACATGTTTAATCAATAATACAAACATTAAGTTCTCCACAAATAAACGAAAATCTAGCAAAATCAAGTGGTTTAGTAAAAATATCGGCTAGTTGTAAATCCGTGGAAACATAATCAATAACTATATCACCTTTCTCAAAATGATCTCTAAGAAAGTGATATCTAATCTCAATGTGCTTGGTCTTACTATGTTGATTTGCATTTTTGGTCATATGTATAGTACTAGTATTATCACAAAATATTTTTATATGGTTATAATGCAAATCATAATCAAGGAGAGTGTGTTTCATCCAAAGGACTTGTGCACAACAAGCCCCCGCGGCAACATACTCTGCCTCGGCGGTTGAGAGAGCTACGGAATTTTGTTTCCTAGAGGACCATGAAACAAGACAATTACCAAGAAATTGACATGTCCCACTAGTACTCTTTCTATCTACTCTACAACCCGCATAGTCGGCATTCGAATAACTCGTCATTGAGAAATCTCCGGTTTTCGGATACCATACACCCATTCCAATCGTTCCCTTAATATAACGAATAATGCGTTTTACCGCAATAAGATGAGACTCTTTGGGACACGATTGAAATCTAGCACAAAGACACACACAAAACATGATATCCCGCCTACTTGTCGTCAAATACAAAAGACTACCTATCATGCTTCTATTCAATTTAATATCAACATTTTTACCTTGGTCATCCTTATCAAGCTTGGTAGTAGTTGCCATGGGAGTGTTGCAAACCTTTGAGTCTTCAAGTCCAAACCTCTTTACGAGTTCCTTTGCGTATTTGGCTTGACATATGAAGTTCCCATCTTACAATTGCTTGATTTGGAGTTCAAGAAAGAAATTAAGCTCACCCATTAAAGACATTTCAAATTCAAGTTGCATGACCTTTTCAAATTCCTTGCATAAAAGCTCATTAGTAGAACCAAAAATTATATCATCAACATAAATTTGCACAATTAAAATGTCATTATCAACATGCTTAGTGAAAAGAGTTGTGTCTACTTTGCCTTTAATAAAATCATTTGAAATGAGAAAACTAGAAAGCCTTTCATACCAAGCTCTTGGAGCTTGTTTCAATCCATACAAAGCTTTGTCAAGTTTAAAAACAAAATTAGGATGAACATGTTCAATAAAACCGGGAGGTTGTTCAACATAAACTTCTTCATTAATAAAACCATTCAAAAAATGCACTTTTTACATCAATTTGAAAAAGTTTAAAATTTTTGAAAGATACAAAAGCTAGTGTCATCCGTATGGCTTCAAGCCGTGCTACGGGTGCAAAGGTCTCCTCAAAATCAATTCTCTCAACTTGAGTGTAACCTTGGGCCACTAACCTAGCTTTATTCCTAATTACATTTCCGGATTCATCCATCTTATTCCTAAAGATCCACTTAGTGCCAATTATTGGTCTATCGTGGGGCCTAGGAACAAGGTGCCAAACTTGGTTGCGCTCAAATTGATTGAGTTCCTCTTGCATGGCTAGCAACCAATATGAATCCATCTCGGCTTCGAGAATGCATTTGGGTTCAAAATGAGAAATGAAAGCAAAGTTACCACATAGGTCATGGAGTTTGGAGCGCGTTGTGACTCCTTTAGATGCATCACCCAAGATGAGCTCCTTAGGATGATTTGTAGCGTACCTCCAAGCTTTAGGAAGCGGTTGAGAGCTTTCCGCTTTATCCTCTTGAACATCACCAATAGATTCTTGCTTATCTTCTTGAGCGGGTGAGTCCTTTAAGGATAGTTTCTCCATGTTTTCACCTAATGGGTCAATCTCTACAACATTCTCAACAAACACATTAGATTCTTCAAATTTAACATGCATGGTTTCTTCAATAGTAAGTAAAGATCTATTGAATACTCTATAAGCTTTACTAGTTGTAGAATATCCAACAAAGATTGCTTCATAAGCCTTAGCGTCAAATTTACCCAAATAGTCTTTAGTGTTCAAAACAAAACACTTGCATCCAAAAACTTTGAAATATGCAACATTTGGTTTTCTAGAATGATACATTTCAAAAGAAGTTTTGGAAGAATTTTTACACAAATAAATACGATTTGAAATATAGCATGCAGTGTTTACGGCCTCGGCCCATAAATATTGAGGGAGGTCATATTCACTTATCATTGTCCTAACCATCTCTTGAAGTGTTCTATTTTTCCTTTCTACAACTCCATTTTGTTGTGGAGTTCTAGGACAAGACATTTCATGCTTGATTCCCTTTTCATCACAATAAGTCATGAAAAGTTGGTTAACAAACTCACCACCTCTATCACTCCTTATTTTCAAAATCGGAAAACCTTTTTCTTTTTCAACCCTTTTTCGAAAAACTTTGAAATGAGAAAAAGTTTGATCTTTGTGTTCCAAAAAGAAAACCCAAGTGAAGCGAGAAAAATCATCAACTAAAACAAATGCAAATCTACTACCATTTAAGCTCTTAGTTTTAGTTGGTCCAAAAAGATCCATATGAATTAATTCTAAAGGCCTAGTTGACATGATATCCTTGATTGGTTTGAAGGAAGACTTGGTTTGTTTCCCAAGTTGGCACGCACCACAAATGCGGTCTTTCTCAAACTTCAAGCAAGGTATACCCTTCACCAATTCCTTTGAATTAATCCTAGAAATATGTTCAAAAGATGCATGTCCTAATCTTCTATGCCAAAGCCAAGAATTTTCATCAAAAGCATTCAAGCACTTAGTAGAACAATTCAAATTAAGCATGTCAATGATATAAACATTATCATCACGAAAACTGGTGAGAATACAATCATTAGATTTGACATCAAAAATCTTGCATGAAGAATCATCAAAAATAACTTTAAGTCCACGATCACAAAATTGACCAATGCTAAGCAAATTATGTATTAAACCATCAACAAGTACACCATTTTCTATAGTAGGAGATGAACCAATTTGAATATTACCTATACCAATGATAGTGCCTTTGGAGTCATCCCCGAAGGTGACGGTGCCACCTTCCATGTACCTTGATAGGGTTGTAAAGTTATTGATGTCCCATGTCATGTGTCTTGAACAACCATGTTTTCCATTATATTTGCAAAGGGGAAAACTTACAATAAAAAGAGTTTGAGGAGCTAAATTACAAGTATTCTTAAAAGATTACAAGTAGATCTCCTCAGAGATTCTGGAGAAGTGTGCCGATAGGAGTCTGGTCAGCGCGCGACCACTTTATCCCTTTGACGATGCGAGCGATGAGATTCCCTTCTCGCCTGGTTCCGGGAATCAGAGAATAGAGGGTTGACAGAACCCTCTTGCTACTTCTCAAGACCGCCTTCTGTGAGGAATTCTTTCTCGCCTGGTTCCGGAGATTCCTTGAGAAAAAGGGGTTATTAGGGTATCAGCACCCTGAAGAGAGAAGTATTTCTCTTGAAGATCTCTGAATTAGAGAACGCGCGGTGCGTTGTGAAGAAGTCCGATCCTCGTGGCCAGCAGAAGATCGATCCGGGAAAAGAAGCCGATCTCTCTCCCTTGTGCCCCTGGCGGGCTATTTATAGGGAGAGCAAAGGGTATAATCGCCCCCTTGAAGATATAGAAACAGATTGCACCAAATCTGTTTGAATCTGAAAAGTAGCCTTGCTGCGAGGCTAAGATAGCTTTTGCGGAGCTAGAAAATGGCAAGTCGGTTGATCTGTTTTGATCCTTTCCATATTGTTGGAAGATTTTCCTTGATCTTCCTACTCGTTTTAAGAGAGTCAAGGGATAGCGGCAATCACCTGCCATATTTGGTCCTTGATTGGATTTGATCTGATTGGATCCGATCTCATCCGGAGATTTGATTGGTCAAAGGTTGACCATAGCAGACCAATAGCGGAGCTGCCCGCTTTGAGCTCATAGCGGAGCTAGAGGCAATCTTTAGCGAAGTCTGAAAAGAGGCTTTTCGGCGAAGCTAGCAGTCTTCTGCGGCGAAGCTGTCATTTAGCTTTCTGGCGATGCTTTGAATGGCTTCAAAGGCGGAGTTGGATGATGTTAGCCTCTCAAGCGAGGCTATCTCCTTGGGCTCATGTAATGCTAAACGCTAGCATCGTAGACCTGCTGAAGTCTGTTTAGAAGCAATCCGGGTTCACTGTTCTGCTTGCTGGATCAGTGGAGTCCAAGCTGCTTCCTTGTCCCTTGGAGATGGGTGAAAACTGGTCTTCAGCTCGTCTGTCGCTAGATATTGTTCGGACCAATGAGACTCTTGTCTTTTTTAAGTGTCAACAAGACCCCTTTCAAAGTTTTCGAAAATCTACAATAGCCCAGACTTTGAAATACTTTGAACTGCTTTGGTGGTGTATGGAGTATGAACGTCGCCATGATGGTTGAGTTCAGCTTCGCTTTCAATCCTGCTTTGGGATAAATTCGCCGAAGAATCGTGCAGATTCGCGGCTCTGCTTCGCGTGCGAGTAGCTCCGCATCTGGGCTTCCGGAGATAGGTTCGCTCTGGAACGTCCGTTGCTTTTCCGAGGCCAACTGCCGTGGGTCGTTTTCAAGGGAGATTATTCCTTCTCTTGCGCTGATCGAGGGAGATATTCTCCGATTTGCACGTTTCCAAGGGAGGATATTCCCTTCCTTCAAGGCGCCATAAGTGCCTTTTATGAGGGAGACGTTTTCTTCCTTTGTACGGTTCCAATGGAAACCGTCCCTATTATCAAGGCGCAATAAATGCCTTAAATGCGCTCGTGCTTCCACGCTTGAGGTGGTTGCGCTCAGGCTATGAGGCCTATAAATAGGACGCTTGGGGTCCTCTGAAGAGAAATGGCCTGCTCGTCTTCTCTTCTCTTGGTTGAGAGAGATACTCAGATCTCTGAATTAGTGGGAATGCCCACTCTGGTTTTTATCCGGCCAAGGACCGGTAAGTCTTGATCATTCAAAGACTTCACTGATTTTAGGGAATTCATCTCCCTTAATTCAGTTTTGACAGCTGCTTCAGGGATTAGTTTCCCTTGTTCTTCATTTTGCAATTGGCTGCTGCAGAGAAGGATTTCATCATAGCTTTCCCGCGAAGCTATCATCTTGGTTTGATCAGATAAAGATCACTGCACGTTAAGTTCGCTACGCAGGCAGAACTTGGGACTTGGTCTCTTCAATAGTTGAGCCAGTCTTGCCATATTGGTGGGGTTGAGACTGTATCTCGCAAGATCAGTCTGACTTTAGCCATATAGGCGAGGCTAGGACTTGGCGTTTGCTGAGCTAGCCCATCGGTTGCTGTGCAGGTGAGGCTTATCCTCTGCTTTGACTGAAGTCGGATTGCTTCGCCGCCAAAGAATCTGACTTAGTATTTTTGCAGCTTTTTCTGTGCTTAACTGCTAACTTGCTCCAATTTGCATTGCAGTGAGCTATGTTTGCCAGTCCGGTAACTTGATGGAAGAAGCCATGAAATTTCCTTATGCTTCCCCGGTTGAAGCTTCACTTTTAAGCAGGAGGAACAATTTGGGGGCAACGGGTGCGTGTTCCAGAGGCCGTTGGCAGCCTCTTATCCGAGATGATTCGTTCTGAGGTGAGGCTGACGGCCGCTTTGTCGGAGATGATCCGCTTCGGGATAGTGATTCTCACCTGTGAGATCACTGGCATCATTGCCGACTTTCAACTTTGGTGGCCTTTGTCGGGGACGATCCACTTTGGGAGAGCGGGTGTCACACCTGTCAGATCACTGACATCACTGCCAATTCCCATTATAGGTGATCTGACGTGTTGGCGGCGATAAGTTTTATTGGCAGTATTCATCAAAGATGTATTATTTTTGTGGAAAATTATGGCCGTGTCCTTGTGGCACCATCTGTTCCTATGCGAAGGCTTACGGCCTTGTGCAGGAGGAAGGCCTTTCATGTCCCGTTGGTTTGGCTTGGAAGCAGATAAAACCGCTTGTATGCCTCAAATGATCCTGTTGGGTAACTGAATGTGTTGTATGAAACACAACTTTGATGTAATATCAATGTACCCTTGCTTTTAAATCAATGAAAGTTCATCTCTTGATCATCTGATTTTTGCTGGTTTCATTGAGAGTCTGGCCATAGCGGACCAAACTATATGCGGAGTTAGGGACATAGTCCTTCCTTTAAATGAGCTTCGCGAAACTGGCATGTTCGCGAACTGTGCCTTTTCAGGGGGCTAAGATGAGCCTTTTGGCGAGGTCCGCACTTTGATCCAGGGCGAAGTTAGCCCTTAGTGGAATTGAATCAGCGCTTCTCGAGAAGACGCTTCGGGCGGCGTTCCGAATTAATTCAAAACGGCTGCATGTGCCCTTTTTCGATGCCTCGTTTTGGGCGCTGATTGGCCTATAAAAGCCCGATCGGGCTGAACAGAAAAAGATCTCCTTTTTCAGAGAAATTTCTGTCTTTCCCTCTTCTTCTTCCTTCTTCGCTCAGAGTACTTTGAGAACTTTTGCAGTTCTTTAATGGCGCCCAAAAGACGAGCGGGGAAAGAAGTCGCCACTTCTGCAACGAAGGGTCCTCCTCCTTCGATCATCGAGCGACCAGTCACCGGTAAGGGACTCTCCCTTATGATTAGAGACTTCGGTCTCTTTCAAAGCCGATCTTCGGCTATTAGGACGATCGAATATGATCTGTCCTTGTTAGGAAACTCGTTTCCCTGAATTTCCCTATTTTTCCTTGTACAGAGAATTAAGAACTGAACAGTTCTTCTTTAGGCTTCCGTACGAAGCCATTACTTGGGCTGTCTTCGTCCTGTTTGAGGAACATGACTCGAATATGTCCCTTCAGTCATATCCACGGAGGATGACTTTTGACCATGTTTTCCCTCTTGATGACGTCAGCCCTTAGGGCTATACCACTTCCTGCTTAAGCGAAGTTGGCACCTTGGACGTTTTCTGCAGAATGCGGACTTGTCTGCGAGATCAAGCTTTGTCGAGGCTATCGCCTTGCTGGCCTTGCTCACTGGGCGAGGATAGGCCTTAGTGAATTTTGTATCTCTATGTCTGCTTGACTGTTGAACTAATCATAGTCCCCCCCTTTTTTTTTCTTTGCAGTGCATTACACTCCCGGCCCCTTGAATAATCTGTTTGGGATGACCAGCCGAACAGATGGCAGCATTAGCCTGCAATTCTATGGCCAGGCTTCTCTTTTTAGTGAGCGGAGTTCCGTCGTCCGGGACACGCTTATCCATGGTGGTGACCAACTCACCCTGAGGAGTATTCTGACCACCGCTCCTCTCGAGGACATCGACCGTCGGACTTATAAAAAGCCCGATTTCATGTTTGGAGATGCCGCACCTGATCCTGATCATCAGCTGCAGGCAGGTGAAGGACCGTGGATCTTCCAGTTGGATGGCGAGAAGTTTTTTCTTCCGTCTAACAGGCGGCACTTTCCTTTATCTTCCTTTGAGTGTGTAACTCAGGCTCGGAAGATGGCGTGGGGCGTGAGCCGAAGTGTCGAATCCGTCCATGTCGGGAGATTGACGTTTTAGTCTCCTGGTTTCTCAAGAGAGGCCCTCCTCTCAACATAATGGGCTTATATCCAGGAAACGTGTCACGGGAGCTTCCAGTAGGAGAGAATCCGGCTGTGGCGTAGACCTTTGGTACCCAATTCTGCGCAGTTAACGGGAACTACCCTGCCACTGACTTCAGGGCTCCCGGTTGGGTTCATCCTCCGAAGACATGGTGGGCGGATTTAACAAACTATATCCTCGCTCACTTCGAGGGGGATTTGGAGAGTTTGAACCTCCATGAGGCCGTTAGGGCGACCTGCTACGGTATTGAGATGAAGGTGGCGTGCTTCTACGCCATCCTTGAGTTGTATTGCCCAGCCTCGGGGACCTTCTTCACCCCAGTTGGCGAGTTGGGCATGGCCTTGCATGAGATGTGGGAAATCTCTGCTCTGCCTTTTGGGTCTCTCCCGTATGAAGAGTACTTTCCATGCGAGACGGAGTTGGCTCTCCTGGAGAAGCAGGAGCCTGCTTTATTCGAGACTTATCGGGAGTTAATGTGCCATTTGCACATTTGTTCCAGCATTCATGGTGGCAGCAAGGGTAGCTCGAAGAGCTTGAAGAGCTGGGGGAGTTATTTGTTCCCGGATATGAAGAATGCTCCTGAAGCAGCTCATTGCGGAGTTGCTGATGGGGACATCTTGGAACGGATGGAGATGCACCCTCAAAGGGACATCGTCATGACAGAAGACGATGGCCCCTATGAGAAAGGTGATGTCCTTCGGAGCTTTCATCATCAGGCTCGTCGACCCATGACTCGGAAGGCACTGCTGGCCGGTTTCTTAACCATCTGGTTGAAGAAGTGTGTAGTGCCATCTTCCTCGGGTGACATCGTCCACCCGAATGTTTTGCTGCCTGCCGTTCGCTTGGTCCATGGCCACCGTCTGGGTCTTCTTCCGGCCATGGTGTGCTGTATTCAAAGGGGCCTTCGTGCATTAATGGAGGCTTTTTGCAGGCCACCGGTGACGAGGCGTGGGAAGGGTGCCATTCTGCCTTGTGACGGACCCAATCCTCGGATAGGTTTGCCATACACTTACTTAATGGTGTGGTTTGCCTTGCACTGCCCTTCTTTGATTGGAGCTGGAGAGGACCCTCCGTAAGGTGTTCGAACGGCGCTTCTCCGCCGATTCGAAGAATGTTCATGGCTGAAGACCTACGTGGCCGAGGTCCGCAAATTGGTGCGTCGATACGACGCTTACAACCTTTTCCGCTGTTTTCCCCCATTCAGGGTGCAAGATGTGACGAGGAATTCCAAGATGCGGAGTCAGGGCGGTCTCCCATGAGTCGGGGGATTTTTGAGTGGCTGGTCAGCATCCGGCCCTCACATTTATTGTATAGGAGCGGGGATACCTGCTATCTGGAGCCTTATATCCCCAGCCGGTTCGCTCGACAGTTTGGGTACGACCAGCTGTATGTGGGTAACCCCAATCTTGGTTTGGATTTCATGGGGAGCCTCATCGACGGGGCCCGTGCTTGGCGGTTCTTTACTGCAGACAATACTGGGGCGCGGCTGCGCACGCCGTTGAAAGATCCCAATCTTCTGACGACCCTGTGCTTTTGCCAGTGGTACGTGGCTTCCAACACTCCACCTCTTGGATTTAAGGCCAACAGCTCGGGTGTGAGGTTAATCTCCCATCGAATGAAGCGGAAGGTTTCTGAGAGAAAGGAGGGCAAACGGGTTCGCGTCCCAGGCATAGAGGAGTTCATCGCTGTAGATGATAGCGAGGCTTCTGATGCAGGGAGTCCTCGCTTCGAGGCGGGGATAGGAGCTGATACTCGTGGTGCTGATACCCATGGAGCCGGCTCTGGTGTGGTGGGGACAGCTCCCCCACAATGTGTGGAAGAAGTGGAGGAAGAGGATTCTGACGTCCACTTCAAGAGGAAGCGTGGGAGTGGATCCCGTAGGAAGTCGTTGGCGAAGAAGCCTCGTCGCCAGGCTCCTACAATTGTGGTAGAGGGTGCACCCTCTGCAGCGTTCCATCCTGCTGCTCCATTAGGGGCTGAACCGTCGGTTGCTGAACTGACTATTGGTATGATTGACCCTACCTGTGTAACACGCCTTTGGTGTATTCCAAATAACTCATTATTTGCTTCTGGTTGCAGGAGCCGAGGCGTTTGGAGAGCAAGGGGAACATTATGATCCCCTGTTCGCTTATGGGGCTGCGGCAGGTTCCTTTGCTCACTCGGAGGAGTCCGGGGGTGATGCAGCCGACATTGCTCCCTCGGGTGCTGGGACTTCCAAAGGGAGTCCTGTGGCATCGAGCTCTGCTAGGTGGTCTACGGGGGACTCGGCGAGCGGGCCGGTGATCCGTGTTGACTCTGCTAAGAATTTCCCGATGGAGCCCTTGGAGACTGATGCGACTGACGAAATGTCTGAGGCGACATCAGCCTTCAGTATGACGACGACCTCCTGGCTTCTTCTGTTTATTGTATCTCTTTTTTGACCACGACTTTGTTGCAGGTGTGCGGCCTCAAGATGCATCAGCTTCGAGGGAGCCAGGCGATTTTCCTGAAGGGTCAAGGGGTGAGTTGAGCGCTTTGACCGCGGCGGATGCTGCTGTGTTGGACGCGCTGTATGGCGACCTGCCCACTTATCGGCCCAAGTCGACCGAAAGGCCAGAAGTTGTGGAGGCGACAGTGTCGAAGGTGTTCTCACTCCCGAGTGAGGTGCCGACAATTTTGCCAAGTGCGGAGCTGAGGGTGATTACAAATCCTAATTCTCCGACCCTGGTGATTGAGCCTGTTGCTCAGGAGGTGGTTGCTAGTCCCATTTTCGCGGTGGCTGGCGTGTTGGTTTCAATGAGGACTTCGCCGAGATTGCCCTCGGCTTGTCCTGCTGCTGTCAGTGCTCCCGCTGCTTCTTCTGCGACGGCGTCGACCAGGCCGGTAGATTACTCCGAGATTGCCTCCCTACCAGAAGTGACTGAGGCTGAGAATGATTATATAGGTGACCTGGTCGATAGCTTTTATAACAGCTTGGAGCGAACTATCGACCTAGTTTTGAATGGCTCGCTTGTGCCATTCTCCAAGCTAAAGGTGGTCCTCTCCCATGGCATTGAGAGCATTTGGGACATTGAGGGGTATCATCAGGCTACTGCTTTGGAACTCCTAGTGGATGAATTTGAGAAGGATGTAGAGGAGTGGCGCCGTTTTCATCGTTCGGACCCGGAGTCTTTAGCTGATGAGCGGCTCGCACATCTTGTTGCCCAAAAGCACGAGGCTCGGCTTGCCGCTCAAGAGGCTGCTAAGGCTATCTCCTCTGACTTGGAATCCTTGGAAACCAGGCAAGCAGAGGTCGGAAGTGCGATTGACGCTTCCACCAGTGCTCTTCTTGATGCTGAAGATAAGATTGGGAGGGCCGAGGAAATGATTAGGAAAGCAAACCTCCTCTTATCCAAGGCCATACCGGTGCGTCTTGAAGAAACTGCGCGGCTTGAACAACTCAGAGCTCAGAATGAGGAACTAGCGCGGCAGGGGTCATCACAGAGGGCAACTTTGGCGGAGGTCGAAGCTCGTCTGGCTCAGGCGGTGGATTTCAATGAGGCTGAGCTGAGGTCACAGGCGCTGGCCCAGGCTGCTGATGACAGGAGAACGAGGCTAGCTTCCCTTGGGGATCGGATTCGATCTTACATTGTACGCCTGTAGGTCGTTGTATACGTACCTCCATGTATCCCATCTTCTTAGAATCAATGAAAATTCTTTCTTTTATTTTGACTTCTGTTGAATCTCCAATCTTGTTCTCGCTTGAGAACGTCATCTTTGTTTGTTTGGATAATGAAACATGGCTGTCTGTCGGTTCAGAGGTCGCAATGACATAACCGATTGAGACGTTGCCAGTCTCGAGGCTAGCCCTTTGCGGGGCTAAAGGGGTAGATACCTGCCTTTTGTAAATGTCAGCAAGTATCGAGACCTGTCTTTGGTAGATGTCAACAGGGCTCGAGATTGAGACTTAGCTGTCTGCTGGTTCAGAGGTCGCAATGACATAACCGATTGAGACGTCACTAAGCTCAAAGTGGATGAGACTTGGCTATCTGCCAGTTCAGAGGTCGCGATGACATAACTGGTTGAGAAGCCACCAAGCTCAAAGTAGGTGAGACTTGGCTATCTGCCAGTTCAGAGGTCGCGATGACATAACTGGTTGAGAAGCCACCAAGCTCGAAACTGATGATACTTGTCTTTTGTAAATGTCAACAAGTATCGAGACCTGTCTTTTGTAATTGTCAACAGGGCTCAGAATTGAGACTTAGCTGTCTGCTGGTTCAGAGGTCGCAATGACATAACCGATTGAGACGTCACTAAGCTCAAAGTAGATGAGACTTGGCTATCTGCCAGTTCAGAGGTCGTGATGACATAACTGGTTGAGAAGCCACCAAGCTCGAAGTAGGTGAGACTTGGCTATCTGCCAGTTCAGAGGTCGCGATGACATAACTGGTTGAGAAGCCACCAAGCTCGAAACTGATGATACTTGTCTTTTGTAAATGTCAACAAGTATCGAGACCTGTCTTTTGTAATTGTCAACAGGGCTCGGAATTGAGACTTGCTGTCTGCTGGTTCAGAGGTCGCAATGACATAACCGATTGAGACGTCACTAAGCTCAAAGTAGATGAGACTTGGCTATCTGCCAGTTCAGAGGTCGCGATGACATAACTGGTTGAGAAGCCACCAAGCTCAAAAATAGATGAGACTTAGCTGTCTGCTGGTTCAGAGGTCGCAATGACATAACCGATTGAGACGCCATTAAGCTCAAAGTAGATGAGACTTGGCTATCTGCCAGTTCAGAGGTCGCGATGACATAACTGGTTGAGAAGCCACCAAGCTCAAAAATAGATGAGACTTAGCTGTCTGCTGGTTCAGAGATCACTATGACATAACCGATTGAGACGCCACTAAGCTCAAAATAGATGAGGCTTGGCTATCTGCCAGTTCAGAGGTCGCAATGACATAACTGGTTGAGAAGCCACCAAGCTCAAAAATAGATGAGACTTAGCTGTCTGTTGGTTCAGAGGTCGCAATGACATAACCGATTGAGATGCCACTAAGCTCAAAGTAGATGAGACTTAGCTGTCTGCTGGTTCAGAGGTCGCAATGACATAACCGATTGAGACGCCACTAAGCTCAAAGTAGATGAGACTTAGCTGTCTGCTGGTTCAGAGGTCGCAATGACATAACCGATTGAGACACCACTAAGCTCAAAATGGATGAGGCTTGGCTATCTGCCAGTTCAGAGGTCGCAATGACATAACTGGTTGAGAAGCCACCAAGCTCAAAAATAGATGAGACTTAGCTGTCTGCTGGTTCAGAGGTCGCAATGACATAACCGATTGAGACGCCACTAAGCTCAAAGTAGATGAGACTTGGCTATCTGCCAGTTCAGAGGTCGCGATGACATAACTGGTTGAGAAGCCACCAAGCTCAAAAATAGATGAGACTTAGCTGTCTGCTGGTTCAGAGGTCGCAATGACATAACCGATTGAGACGCCACTAAGCTCAAAATAGATGAGGCTTGGCTATCTGCCAGTTCAGAGGTCGCGATGACATAACTGGTTGAGAAGCCACCAAGCTCAACATTGGATTGAATTTGGGAAAAGGTCTCATTTTCTCGGGGAAAAAACGAGGAAATCACTGTCATAGGTGTAACAGCGAAATGTATATGTGATCCTACCATTCTATGGATGAGAATTGGTAAGTGACTTTGGAGGTCTCGTTCTCACGAGGAGAAATGAGGGGACTGCTGTCATAGGTTTAATGTTAACGTAACAGCGGAATATATATGTAGTCTTACCATTCTCTGGATGAGAATTGGTAAGTGACTTTGGAGAGGGAATCAAATGGGAACAAGTCCCTTAGGATTTTTAGCAAACCCCCAGCTATCAACAGGTTTGATATGCCTTTACCAGCTACCGTTTGAGTTGGGCTAGCCATGCTATTCCCCTCAGCATGATGAGTTGTCGAGGACTTATGTTGGGCTTACAGGCCAACATTTTCCTCTATCCTTAATCGTTAAGGATGTTGGATTATCAGATTAATGTATGCAAAATCTTGATTTTCCCTTAAGATAAGCAGTGCACGGCCAAGTTCCTATTGGTTTAAGGCTGTATAGTCTCACTTGGAGGAAGAGAAAGGCTCTCTTTTGTGTGTACTCTGGACACGGAGATCTTGATCAGAGGTGTAGTGTTAACTTGATCAAGAGAAGGATCCTTGATTAAGGATAGTACTTCTTTAAGAACTTGCCATTGATCGGCATCATGAGTAGGTCGCCATCTGCAGTCGTAAGGCGGTATGCTCCGTTTGAATAGACTGTCTCTATTACAAATGGTCCTTCCCATTTAGGCTGAAACTTGCCTTTGGTCTTGTGCGTCATAATCATCGGTCGTCTGACGGCTAAGACCAGGTCTCCTTTCTGGAAGACTCTCTGCTTGACCTTCTTATTGAAGGCTTTTGTAATACGAGCTTGATACAGCTCCATATGTTGCTGAGCTTGCAACCGCTTCTCATCTAGGGCTTCGAGCTCTTGAAGACGCAACCGATCATTGTTCTCTGATGAGATTTTAGTAGTCAGGGCTACTCGCAATGATGGCATCTGGATTTCCAATGGGAGCACTACTTCGCACCCATATACCAAGGAGAAAGGCGTATTGCCTGTCGGTGTCCGCACCGTGGTTCGGTAGGCCCAGAGACACTCACCGAGCTTTTCGTCCCAATCTCGCTTGTTCGAGGAGACGAACTTCTTGAGCAGCTTGATGATTGTCTTGTTGAATGCTTCTGCTAAGCCATTAGCGGCAGGATTGTAGGCAGTTGAAGCCACATTCTGAATTCGGTATTTATCGCAGAACCGATAGAATACTTGGCTTATGAATTGGGGACCATTGTCGTGGATGATCCGCCTGGGGACACCAAATCGATGGATGACATGGTGTTTGATAAAGTGAACCACATTGGAGGTTTTGACTTCGGTCAATGGTATAGCTTCTGCCCACTTTGAAAAGTAGTCGGTTATTGCAAGGATAAACCGGTGACCTTTCGTCGAGGAGGGGCTGATCGGTCCTACGACATCTATTCCCCATGCTTCAAATGGCCATGAAGCAACGGTGGGGTGGAGCAACTCCGAAGGTTGGTGTATGAAGTCCGCGTGGATTTGACACGCTTTACACCTTCGTGCATATCGGATGGCGTCGGCTATCATAGTCGGCCAATAATATCCAAGCCTGTGCAACCTGTCCTTAAGCTTTAGACCTGGCTGATGAGCTCCGCAAATGCCGTCATGTGCTTCTTTAAGCGCTTCCTGTGCCTCTGAATGAGAGAGGCAACGGAGGAGGATGCCGTCATATGAACGACGGTAAAGTGTCTTCAAAGTCGGATCGTAGTAGAACCGGAGAGACCTTCGTCTGATAGATGCTGCTTCTTTAGAATCGTCTGGAAGCAGACCGTGGAGAGCATAGTCAATGAGAGGGAAGCGCCAATCCCTCGGCTCAAGATCTGCAGAGATATTATGGACTTCTCGGATTCTTAGCATCTGTTTGGAGCATACAAGATGTCGAGTTGCGACTGTGATGTGATACTCGGCGTCGGCTAGCAAGGCTAGCGTTGTCGCTAATGCAGCGATGGCGTCTGCCTTGGTGTTCTGAGATCGAGACACATGCCCGATGTAGAAGTCTTCAAATAGGTTAGCCAATTCGATGGCCGTGTGGTAATAAGGCACCAAGTCTTCATGGCGGACTTCATATTCACCTTTAACCTGATTGATGATCAGCTTTGAATCGCCATAAGCTTCGAGGTAGCGTACCCCCATTCCCTGGGCGAGCTGGAGACCAATGAGCAGGGCATTGTATTCCGCTACGTTGTTGGAGCATGATTCCGTCAAGAAAATGCCCTAGGGAGAATATGGTCCTGTGGGGAGATAAACACAACCCCCACTCCGGCGATGATCTTGCCTTTAGGGCCCATTCGCGATGCTCCGTCGAAGAACATCTGCTATACTTCCTCTTCTGAGGTTGCATTGGACTCGAAGACTTCATCAGGGATGTCTTCGTGAAGTTTTGACTGTTCTGGAACTGGATGGGCAGCCAAGAACTCTGCAAGGGCCTGACTTTTAACTGCCTTCTGAGGGGTGAAGATCATGTCATATTGAGACAATAAAAGTGCCCACTTATCCAATCTTGAATTCAGCGATCCTGGCTTCGTCATGAGAAGACGCAAAGGGTTCACTGTAGAGATGACATGTATGGTTTGGCCGACCAAATAATGTCGTGTCTTCTGGACAGCGAAGATGAGAGCTAAACACTCTTTCTCAATAGGATTGTAGCGAGATTCCGCTCCTATGAGAGTCCTGCTCAGATAATAAATGGCCTGCTCGTGGCCATTGTCGTCCTTTTGAGCGAGGAGGGCGCCGAGGGAATAGTCCAGAGCTTTTACATAAAGCAAGAATGGTTTCCCTGATGTAGGGGCCACTAAGACCGGAGGTTTTGTGAGATACCTCTTAATGTCCTCATAAGCTTCTTGACAAGCTTGATCCCATACGAAGGCAGTACCCTTTTTCATGAGTCGGGTAAACGGTTGGCAGCGGCCTGAGAGATTTGCTATGAATCTCCTGATATACGCCAGCTTGCCTTGCAAGCCTCTGAGCTCTTTGAGGTTCCTTGGTGGATGCATACTCTGGATGGCTTTGACTTTGTCTGGGTCAAGATGAATCCCCTTTGATGTGACAATAAATCCAAGGAACTTGCCACTTGACACTCCCAAGAAGGATTTTGTCGGGTTCATTTTCAGTTGATGAGCCCGCATTATGTCGAACATCGTTCTCAGGTCGCGGAGATATTCATCCTTGTTGCGGCTTTTGACGGCAATATCGTCGATATAGCATTCCACCGTCTTTCAGAGATGATCGCGGAAGATCATACTCATCGCCCGCTGATAGGTTGCTCCGGCATTCTTCAGTCCGAAGGGCATTACAGTGTAGCAGTATACCCCAATGGTGTTCGGAAAGAAGTATGCTTCTCGTCGTCGGGATACATCTTAATCTGGTTGTATCCTGAGAAGCCGTCCATGAAAGACATCCTTTCGAATCCGCATGTGTTGTCAATCATGACGTCGGTGATGGGCAGTGGGAATTCATCTTTAGGACAGGCCGTGTTGAGATCACGATAGTCGACGCAGATTCGTATTTTCCCATTCTTCTTGAGGACGGGGACTATATTAGCCACCCAATCTGGATGTTGTTCCTCCCGGATGAAGCCACAGGCAATGAGCTTGTGAACTTCGGCTTCAATAGCTTCCATGATGTTCGGGCGGAACCGACGTTGTTGCTGCTTGACTGGCTTGACGTCAGGCTTGATGTTTAGACGGTGCATAGCGACCTGTGGATCAAGTCCGGGCATGTCTTCGTAGCTCCATGCGAAGACATCTATATACTCTTTTATGAGCATTATCAATTCTTCCTTTTCTATAAGTGATAGGCTTTCACTTATAAAGATGGGTTTGGGATGATCTTGACTTCCCAGATTGACCTGCATCACCTTGTCTTCAGTAGGTGGCTCGCGCAGCTCGAATCGCTTTTCCCATTGGAGGTTTAATTGCTGGGCCCATGGTTCTTCATCGGCAACCTCTGCGGGTTCTAATTGACTGCTTGAAGTCA
Source organism: Agave tequilana (assembly GCA_038442645.1). Taxonomy (NCBI): domain Eukaryota; kingdom Viridiplantae; phylum Streptophyta; class Magnoliopsida; order Asparagales; family Asparagaceae; genus Agave; species Agave tequilana. The sequence goes on from JAVJIF010012518.1 coordinate 75,799, forward strand.
TGAGGCTTTCGAACATTCCTCCTATGCTGACATCTGAGTCCCACTCGGAGGATGAGGCCGACTGTGACGGAATCGATCCATCGTTCTTGGCTTGAACTGTTGCTGATGATGTGGGTGTGACGTAACCCAACCCCTGCGTGTACTATCATAGTAATTTGCAGGCTTCCCTTTTGGGACAAAATTACGCATCAGACTGCGCCTTCCTTTTCCGAAGTTCAGGCCCGCTCCCTGCTCCAGGTTGTAACCCATTTTCTTCATAATATGGCGTGCTGATAATGCATAATGAAAGAACTGTGGAGCATCTGACTCTGAGCTTGAGTCTGCAGTTGTGGGTCTCCATGGCCGGGTTCTACTGAAGATTATCGGCGACTGGCCTTGTTTGGATGGAGGGATCACCAGCGTGGCCCCTTCCATAGCCTCCACAGATGTGCTGGCCACACTTGGCTCATGTACGGGCATATGCAGAGAGCCATCCGTAATGGATTTAGTCGACCCAGTACTCGCATGATAATCAAAAGAAATATTATCATTAATTACCCATTCACCTTCTTCTTCAGAAAGCGTATTACATAGGGGGTCATTGAGACATGCTATAATTGGTTCGCCGGTTAGGATGGCTGGCATGCCTGCTTCAGATTCTGAATCCGCCTCATCGCCACTTTCATCATTGTCCGGCAGTGGTTCTTCAAGCGTTCCATCAGCCTCTTGATATAGGAGAGCGTCGGTGAAGTAATTTTCCACCCCTTTGAAGGGTTCCTTTTCAGCGAAGACAGTTCGTACTGTCGCATCATCTTCCACATATTTGAAGCACTGATGGAGAGTGGAAGGAACGATCCAGTTGGTATGGATCCATGGTCGTCCCAGCAGCAGGTTATATGACGTGTCAGCGTCAATAACATAACACGTCACCTCTGACTTCAGGCTTCCGATTCTGCAACGGAGCCGAATCTTCCCAAGTGGATGGCTACTCCCGGCGTTAAAACCGTATATGGTAGTAGTGGTTGCGGACAACCTGTACAGCGGTATGCCGAGGAAGTATAGAAGTCTTTTGGGAATGATGCTGAGCGCGGACCCCGGATCGACTTGTATTCTTTCAATGCAGGTTGAACTGATATATCCGGTGTAGTACAGAGGTCGATCGTGCTTGTTGTCCTTGAGAAGCATGTCTTCCGCCGTGAATGTGATAGTGGGCACCTTTGATTGTGCGTAATGACACTCTGAGCAGGGAGGCCGCATCTCATCGTCAGGGACCTCGGGCATGCATGTCAGAAAGGACTCTGAGTTGGCTAGCGCATCTCTGAGTGCCTCTCTTGTCTCTTTAGAGAGACGAAGGAGCTCGTGTATTGTGATACGAGCCAGGATATTAGCTAGCTGAGCTAATATATCAAAACGGAAGGGTGTATCAAGCCCTGGGCCTGACGGTTTCTTCAACACATGGTCGAATCGTACCTCCTTAGGCTTCTCCTTTCCCTTGGCTGGAATTGGAGTGGATACCGGTATTGGTGCTGACGTCGTTTGCTGTTGTGTCTCGTCAGCAGGCTTCTCATACTGCCTCAGGTATGATTTTCCGGATCGGGTGCCCGTCTGTTGAGGTGCATCTGCCTGTGCTATGCAGGCATGCTTTTCTCCTTCTGAATCGCTGAGAGAAGCCGATGTAAGATTGCCATCATCTGGCAGGACAGAGATGACGTTGCAAGATTTGTCTCTTGATTTGGGCTGCTTTGAACCGTGTTGTATGTCTTGGATGAGGTCTGGGTGTATCCACATGACTTCTCCCGTCTCCAATGTTAAAGGAACAAGACCCTTGTCATCTTGAGTCATGGCTGAAGGATGCAGAGGCTAGATCTCGCGAGATGCTCCTTTTATGATGCTTCATCGGGACGCGTGCAGACAGTCGATCAAAGACTGATCGCCGGCATGGAGGAGTGGCGAGGGTCGGTCGTAACCGACACTGTGTTGAATAGACCGTCACCAACTGGCATCCACTTCGTTGACAATAGGTGGAAGTGGTTCGAAAAGACTTCAGTTTCCGCTTGTCCACCAAGAATTCTCGCAGGTCGGACCTATAAGGGCCTGAACAATCTCGTGTAGAGACTTTCTCGGGATTTACATAGGACGACGTGCCGTTCTCCTTATCTCTGCAGAAAGGATCAGCACTGAATAATGCTCTGGTTCTAGCCTCGCGGCTGTGGGCCCGATGAGTACACTGAGGTACAGTAGCTTTGCTCGTGTAAACAAGGCTGACAAGAGGCATTGCTGCTCTAGGCGACGGTATGATTGCCGTCTTGACTTTATGGTCGGCAGCATTGTTGGAGCAGGCGGGCATCTTGCCTTTTTCTTCATAAGAGAGGCGCGGTTTTGGCGTAGCTACGCCTGAAGCTTCAGCAGAAGATTTCTGTGTAGGCTTCCATATCCGCTTTGGCAGAGGATGCTTAGGTTCGCAAAGAACCTGACTAGCCACATGAGAGGCTGTGGGGTGTTGGCAGAATCCTGCTTCTGGTTTCTGATTTGAAACCTTGGTCGTGGAGACCTTCCTGTGCTTCCGTGCTCGAAGCATCAGGCCACCCCCAAAGAGGACTTCTTCAAATCTTCCTTGATCGATCTGGACAACCAAATTCTCAAAGGTGCAGAACTTGGGCTGCGGACATGCTTCCTTGTTGCGCCAAAGGACCGCAGCAGGTTCGCAAAGAACCTTTTCTGTCTCCGCAGAGACTTTCCTTGAAGATTTAGCCAGAGAGGCTCTGGCTGCACCGGCTTTTCTGAATTCAGAGATAGACCCGAAGGTCTGATCGTCGCATTGCGACACTTGATTCTCGGCAGTGGAGAATACAGTCCCCAGCAGAGTCGCCATCTTGTTTTCCATTATATTTACAAAGGGGAAAACTTACAATAAAAAGAGTTTGAGGAGCTAAATTACAAGTATTCTTAAAAGATTACAAGTAGATCTCCTCAGAGATTTTGGAGAAGTGTGCCGATAGGAGTCTGGTCAGCGCGCGACCACTTTGTCCCTTTGACGATGCGAGCGATGAGATTCCCTTCTCGTCTGGTTCCGGGAATCAGAGAATAGAGGGTTGACAGAACCCTCTTGCTACTTCTCAAGACCGCCTTCTGTGAGGAATTCCTTCTCACCTGGTTCCGGAGATTCCTTGAGAAAAAGGGGTTATTAGGGTATCAGCACCCTGAAGAGAGAAGTATTTCTCTTGAAGATCTCTGAATTAGAGAACGCGCGGTGCGTTGTGAAGAAGTCCGATCCTCGTCGCCAGCAGAAGATCGATCCGGGAAAAGAAGCCGATCTCTCTCCCTTGTGCCCCTGGCGGGCTATTTATAGGGAGAGCAAAGGGTATAATCACCCCCTTGAAGATATGAAAACATATTGAACCAAATCTGTTTGAATCTGGAAAGTAGCCTTGCTGCGAGGCTAAGATAGCTTTTGCGGAGCTAGAAAATGGCAAGTCGGTTGATCTGTTTTGATCCTTTCCATATTGTTGGAAGATTTCCCCTGATCTTCCTACTCGTTTTAAGAGAGTCAAGGGATAGCGGCAATCACCTGCCATATTTGGTCCTTGATTGGATTTGATCTGATTGGATCCGATCTCATCCGGAGATTTGATTGGTCAAAGGTTGACCATAGCAGACCAATAGCGGAGCTGCCCGCTTTGAGCTCATAGCAGAGCTAGAGGCAATCTTTAGCGAAGTCCGAAAAGAGGCTTTTCGGCGAAGCTAGCAGTCTTCTGCGGCGAAGCTGTCATTTAGCTTTCTGGCGATGCTTTGAATGGCTTCAAAGGCGGAGTTGGATGATGTTAGCCTCTCAAGCGAGGCTATCTCCTTGGGCTCATGTAATGCTAAATGCTAGCATCGTAGACCTGCTGAGGTCTGTTTAGAAGCAATCCGGGTTCACTGTTCTGCTTGCTGGATCAGTGGAGTCCAAGCTGCTTCCTTGTCCCTTGGAGATGGGTGAAAACTGGTCTTCAGCTCGTCTGTCGCTAGACATTGTTCAGACCAATGAGAGTCTTGTCTTTTTAAGTGTCAACAAACCACTATCAAGGTACCACCGCTCCCTACGTCTTGGAGCCTTGGTGTGTACCTACATCAAATAATTTAGGACTTGATTTTGGTACCCACATTTTCTTGGGTCCTAAAGAGTTAGTTTCATTAACCCAAACAAGATTATTAGTTCTATTTACTTGGTCATAACAAAATTTAGCCAAATGTCCATTTTTACCACAATATGTGCATCTATACACTCTACCATATTTAAAAGCATAGTGAGTGTGTGATTTGTGAGCATGAGAATTGTGAGCATGAAAAGATTTAGCATGAGAAGTATTATGTGTAGTGTGAGCATGAGAAATCTTAACATGTGAGTCTTTAACATGAGAGGTGTGCTTCTAAGAAAATTTTCTTCAAGTTTCTTTGTGTTAAAAGCACAATCTTTCAAAACCTTTTCAAAATCAACCATTTTAGATTTTAATGAGGAAATCTCTTTTTCATCAACCATAGGAGATTTTGCCTTACAAGAAACCTTGTAGGCACTAAATTCATTTTGAATAGAAATGAGGTTGGAAGAAATATCATCTTTTTCTTTAGAAACCATAGCAAGTTGATTTTTAAGAAAAGCAACTTCTTTTTGCAATTTAAAACATTCAATCTTTTTATTGTCATAAGTTTCAGAAAGTTCAACAAAGGCATGTACAAGAACTTCCTTACTTAATTCATCATCTTCATCATCAAGAGGTTGAGGGGTTACCTTTGGTGTTTTTGCCATGAAACACCTGTTTGCCGTGTCCACCTCTTCTTCAGATTCGCTTTCCGAATCCCACGTTGCCTTGTATGCTTTCTTTTCTTCCGGCTTCTTTGGCTTGAAGGAGGAAGTCATCTTCTTTTTGAACTCCGGCAATCCGCCATGATATGTCCGGGTTTTCGACAATTGTAGCAAATGATTCTTCTCTTCTCTTTACCTTCAAACTTTCTTCGGAAGTTGAGCTTGTTCTTCCGGTACATCCTTTTGACATTACGCACAAGGAGGGAGAGCTCCTCATCTTCTTCTTCATCTTCTTCATCGTCTTCAAGAGTGGACGAAGACTTGAAAGCTATGGACTTCTTCTTCAGTGGAGCAACCTCTTCTCTTGCTTTCTTTTCCATCTCATGGGTCTTTAAGTTCCCAATGAGACTAATGAGGTCCATTTCATCCTTGTCGTTCAACTCTTTCAAGGTGGTGGCCTTAATCTCCCATGATGTAGGAAGAGCCCGAATCACTTTGCGCACTTTTTGGTCATTTGAGATGTCATCACCTAAGGAAGAAAGAGCATTGGTGATTTTAGTAAATCTAGTAATCATACAATCAATAGATTCTTCATCAATCATTTTAAAGGATTCATATTGAGACCTCAAGAGATCTATCTTAGCTCTCTTGACATGTGAAGTCCCTTCGTGTGTGACCAATAAATATTGCCATATCTCATAGGCGGATTGGCAATGAATTACCCGTGTAAGGTCATCCTCATTCAAGGAGGTTAATAGGGAGTTTTGGGCCTTGGAGTTAGCCTTATATTCTCTAAATGTAAAGTCGGTCCAAGTGCTCTCATCACCATCGGGTACTACATAGGGTTTGGTCAAGGACTTAGCTACTAAACTACCCAAAGATTGCAAGAATATAGTCATCCTAACCTTCCAAATAGGGAAATTAAGTCCATCAAATTTAGGAGGGGTTTTGATGTTATCGGCCATGTTTACTAGTGTATGAATGAATGAATGAAAATGTTGATTAGCTAATTTTAAGGATCTCTCTATGGATGTTAAGCCAAACCTAGAGTCCAAGCTCTGATACCAATTGAAATTCACCTAGAGGGGGGGGAGGGGTGAATAGGTGATGATGCTAATCAATGCACAATTTAAAAACTATGATGCAACAATCGCCCAAAACAAGACTAAGAGCCGAATGCCCCGTAAAGGGTTCTGAACTCCTTCCTCCTGATTCCTCTTGAAATGAGTTAGAGGTGCGCAATGCAACCTTGTTGTATGGGACAATGATTGACAAGATGAATGAAAACAAATGAATATTGCAATAAAGAGTAAGAGCAAGTAATAAGTGCAATGAAAGTAGAACAAGAGCAGGTAAAGTAAACCAAACGCAAACACCAAGAGTTGTTATCGAGGTTCGAGCACCCAGCTCTACTTCCCCGCCTTCCCCAGAAGGATTCTAACTACTTTCACTATCACAAAGAAATCACAATTACACCGGAGTACCCAACTCCACAATCTCAAGTACAAGCAATCTCTTAGTAGTCAAAATACCACAAACTTTCTCTTGCAAAATTCTCTTCCCTTACAAAGGTCCTTAGAGAACAATGAGTAGGAATGAAGCTCTTGTTGTAAGTGAAGAAAGAAAATGAAATCAGAGAGTATTTCAAAAACACTTCAGAAAATGAGAGAGAATTTCAGCACAAAAACCAAGAAACAAAGCTCTTTTGAATGCCTTAAACTTTTGAAAATTTTCTTGTAATTCTTAGGTGTGAACCTCTCCCCAAACACCCCTATTTATAGGAGAGGGCTAGGGTTTAGGGATAAAACAAACTTAGGGCTAATCAAAGAGTATTAAGTTCAAAATATATCCTTTAAACTAATTTTAAACACAAAAGGACAAAATTTAAAACAGCCCAGAAAATAGCCATTTACTGTTCAAACGGATCTGTAGGTCGACCGGCCGGTCGACCGCAGTTCAAAATAAAAGAGCGGTTACAGGCTAACGGTCGACCGTCCGGTCGACCCAAAAATCCAGAGAGCAACTGAGTTACAGTCAGGCAAGCAGCGGTCGACCGCCGGGTCGACCGTGCAACATGCACACGGATACGTGCACCTGCCAGAACCTCGGTCGACTCGGACGGTCGACCGGCTAAACCTGTCATAGGGTCGGTCGACCCAGCTGTCGACCGGCTCAGGTCAAAAGCCAGAATAAAGAGAGAATTTTGAAGAGATTTTGATTTTAACCAAAATATTTTTGAATAGGGATTAGTATAAACATAAAGATGTATTTGTAGGCAGAAGATTGTATATTAAAATATTTTGTACATATTATAAGAAATCTTTTTGGAATAAGGATGTGCGCGAAAACGTGTGTGATGGAGCTTCAAACCAATTCACTATTCTTTAACAAACTATAAAACTAGAAACAAACTAATGAAGACTTCTTGAGCAATCTTCAAGTCTTGAGCTATGCTATGCCTTGCTGGAGCCTTCTCTTCTATGTTCCTTCCTTGATGTGCAAGATGCCTTCCTTGCTTCATGAACCTAGAAGCTTGCAATAGCTAAGCAATGGCCTCCAGATATGGTACTAACTTGAAACTTATCTTAAACAAACTCATTAGTACCAAATAGCACTTATTTGGTTTGTCATCATCAAAACTCTAAACAATTAGAGAGTGTAACCTTATGGGCCAACAATTTCAACACAAGATTATTAGTAAACTATAATTACATGAGTTAATCATCATTAAAACTAGAATGAAGGGCCTCTGGGCAACAATCTCCCCCTTTTTAATGATGACAAAACTCATGGAGTTATATATGCATGGATTAAAGTTAAGCTTTATAGAAGCTCCCCCTTAACTCATACATAACAATAAACATAAAGATATGTAATGAATGCTCATATAAATATAAATAAATGAGAAAATAGACAATAAAAAAATCCAAATATTTCTCCCCATTTTGCATAAACAAAAACATTTTGCATAAACAAAAACATATATGCTCTGATACCAATTGGAAAATAAACATGCATGCATAAAACTAATCAAATACTTCTCCCCTTTTTCAAAGAAAGGAAATATTCAATAATCATGCATATAAAAAAACTCCAAATTTCTCTCCCTTTTTTTTATCAATCATCAACAAAGGGGCAAAAACAAACTATAAAAAAAAAATCTTTTCCTCCTTTTTGTCAAATCAAACAATAAAGAGATATATGCGATATACATTCATGAAGAGGAGAGACGTGAAGTTAACTCCCCATGCATACATGCATTTATATGAAAAGAGATGACTAAACCCTAACCACATAAAGTATAATATATAATGTATAAAAGGAGATGTGAAGCTCCTCCTACAAACGTGTACGACATAGAGAAAAGAGGTCAAACTCCTCGATATGAAATACACTCAATATGAATCTATATATAGAGAAGATGTTAAGCTTCCTTTGCATATAAGCAATACAAATTAAAACCTTATGATGTCTCTTTAAAACAAATTTATGATACCAATCAAAAAATATATACCAATTTAAGATAAAGGTATATATTGAAACATTATGATACCAATTTATGATACCAATTGAAAAATAAACAAATTTTTTAAGATACCAAAAGATACCAATTGAAAATGAACAAATTTTTATACGATACCAAAAAGATACCGATTGAAAATATCTTATAAATTTTTGATACCAATAGAAAATGAAACATAGTATATTTTTGATACCAATTGAAATATATATATTGTAAATCTTGATACCAATTGAAAGTAAAAACCAATTGAAAATATAAACCAAATTTTTGGTTAAACATAACTCATTTTGCAATAAGGATATTAAATTGAGAATAATACCAATTTAAGATTATTGATACCAATATTGAAAATGTTAGCATATATTAGCATATACTAATTGAAAATATTAGTATATATCAAAACAAAGTATTTTTTCATCATAAAGAATGGGAGTAGATACCAATTGAAAATAAAATCGATTGAAAGATAAGACACGAATTTTTCTCCCCTTTTATTAAATACCTGCATAAGCTTGTAGAAGATATCAATTGAAAAATAATTGATATTAAGGACTAAATCAGGCTTTGCAAAAATATAATTTGTACTTTAAGATATAAAGATATAGTAAGCACAATCAAATCACATATATATGTATGAAAATGTAAATACCAATCGAAATTGATACTATTTGAAGTTTGAATCATACATATATAGAAAACATAAATATAAGCATACAAAAAATATCAATTGTAATACCAATTAAAAATGTGATGAGGATCAAGTGTATAACTCATACTACCTCCCTTTCATACATATGTTTATAAAGATTTTCAATTTGAGTTTATAAGGCATGGTCGCTCATCCATCCTCCCTTAGAATGAAGGGGTTTTCAAAAATAAAATTTGAAAATATTTTAACATGTTTGAAAACACTTCCAAAATGAAGAAATACGCAACTAGTTTTATGATAATCTTGAAAACTAGTACGAATCCTTCAAGTAAGGAATAAAATAAGAATATATCTATGAAACATGAAAAACCACAATCATCAACACTCAAATAGCAATAAATCTCATCTAATCTCATGAAAACAAGTCACGAGTAAACGAAATAATGTGAGTGTATGAACCATATAATCATCAAAATCATGAAAATAGGCAATGAGGCTCAATATAAAATTTTTTTAATCAAAAATATGAAAATCATAGAAAATTTAATTTTCATTAAAATAATAAAACAATACTAACTTCAAGGCATATGTATGTTTTGTCCAAACTAAAAGTATATATACACATCCCTAAACACAAATGAGTCCATAATAAAATTTACATAAAAGCAAGTGACTCAAGGGTATACATGTATATACAATAGTTTTAGACAAATTGACATATACATGAAGCTATAAACATCTCTATGAAAAATATGTATAAAATAGGGATACAAATTGAAATGTACTAATCATTAAAACTAGGCTATACTCGTACATTTAATGAGTACAAATGAGCAATTAAGTACAAACATATAAAAATCAAATGTGGCTCATTAGTTGTACAAGTATGTACACAAGTTTTAATGAAAGCTACATTTAAACATATAATCAAAACAAGAAGCATAAAATAAAACATAAACCAATATGATTTTTATATAAATGCACATATTTTACAGTAATGATATACACAATAGGTAAACTATGGTGAGAACACAAAAATAATAATAATCCATATAAACATGGGTGTATCTCAAAATACTACACATGTATATCATAAGTCTAAATATCTTGGCATTTAACATATTAATAAAAAAACTAAAACATGCTAAAAATCAATAATGTAAGCATGTAAACTAAATAAGGAGATAGAGATAGTTACTAAAACCTTTAGGGCCTATTTTTAGGTCTCCAAACCATGGTGGTCGTCCCACCAAACTTTTCTTAAAAGTGATGCATCCAAAATTGTCACCTTTTGGCTCGGAACGCATCCACCATCAAGGCACCAAAACTCTCACATCAAGCGAGAGCCCACACCTACATCAAATACATAGGAGTAGCTTTTGGCACCCATACTCTATTGGGTACATGGGGGTTAGCACCTTTCCGAACCCAAACAAATTTATTTACAAAATTTGAATCATTTATTCTATCATAATAAAATTTTGCAAGGTGGTTCTTACGTCCACATTGTGTACAGGTGTACACATGAGCATACATGGAATCATGTGTGTATGCATGAGAAGCATGTGTATGCTGTGTATGGTGTGTATGAATATGTGGTGCATGTTTCTTACGAACATGGATTCTAATTTCTTGTGATCCATTGCACATTGGTTCAAAGTGGAGCCCAAACAATCAACACTCTTCTTTAACATACATATATCATTTTCAATGTTAGAAGAAATGGAGCATGAAACATGTTGTGTTAAAAGAGGATGAATCTATAGTAGCATGACAAACATGTGAATCAAAATTATTTCTTAAAGATTTATTTTCTTTTGAAACACTTTCCAATTCCTTTTGAAATTGAAGCAATTTTGATTTTCAAAGTTTCATTTTTCTTTTAGAACAAAATCAAGTTTTGAAGATAGAATTTATTTTTCTTCACACAACATTACAATCATTTTTGTTTTACAAATTTTGTTTTCATTTAAAACAAGGTCGAGTTGGAATTTCAATGAGATCCTTTCATTTGAAATCTCATCTCTCTCTTGCAAAGCCATATCAAGTTTTGAAAACAAATCTTTATTTTCTTCTTTCATTTAAAAGTTTTCTTTTTCAAAAGTTTATAGTTTCCTAACAAGTTTTCACATACAATAGAAAGTTCTTCATTTAAGGCATGGGCATCCACAATATCATCTCCTGAAGAACAAGCACAATTATCTAAATGAGTTGCCAAGCTTTGTAACACCCCGATCCTAAAGATACGGAGACGTTATGGCGGCGTACATACGCAGGCGGAAAACCCTCACGTACGTACGCTAAGCCTCAGTACAATAAATAACCTCCATAATTACCTGGGGTCCAGCATGAGATAAGTACAGAATATACCTGCAGAAGAGATTAGTGATCATAACAGATATGAAAAACTGGAATAAATACGATAACAGAAATAAAATACAACGATACCTATGATAGTCTCGATCAAGAATCCCCTCTGTGACTCCACTGAACTAGCTGACCGAACGATAACTCGGATCCCCCATCTGGGCACACAAACCCAGGGTCATCAGAAAGCGACCTAGTGAGTGGTAAAATGAAAGAGACAGTAATATATACAATAGTAATACAAGCATGATAATAATATATAATACATCCTGTTGTACTGGTGATACCATATAATAAGGATATCATAAGCATGATACTATATAAGAAATAATTCATAAGTAGTAGGAATAGATAAACATGTAAGTAGGAGAAATATATATACATGTCATCTTTTAATACCATCACTAAGCCGGTTATCATCGGGTTATGTCTATGGTCGTCTAGTGGTGACGTGATAGAAGTGAACATGCAGGTGGGCATATGCAATATGAACATGCAGGTGGGCATATGCAATATAACTATAATACAGTGTTGTGCATAACAGTAACAATGTCTGCAAGAGATACAGAAAACAGAATATATGTAAAGCAGATACATGAGTAGTATGCCACCACAGAAGATATACCATGGATCAGGTAAAGTAATAAATTATACATGTAACATAATATCGGATAGCGTATCATGAACAATAATAAGATAGCATACTCGTATTTATCAATAGTAGCAATCAGTACCGCCTGCTATTTTAATTACTCTCTTCCAGTGTCCCATACCACTGGCAGTTCATACTGGAGCCCCGCACTCCAGTCGAACCCATCCGGACATGGCCTACGGGTACCATTATCCAAATGAGAGAGTAACCAAATAACAAGTGTTCCCGACGTCACTATTGTGTATACTGTTTTATTATGTTAATTGGAAACCCATGGTCGAGGAGATCTTATCGGGTGGGTGTATCCCGTACATACCCGGGACAACGGCCTTATCAGATCCCTGGCTGCTGAGACCAGGGCCAGCCCGCTAGAGCTGTAACATGTAACGGGAATCTCAATGAGCTAAAACAATAACGGGATGCTCATGAGTACAGATGGTAGCCAGCACTATCCCGTCCCCTGCAGTGGGACGAACAATGGATCCAGACATCCACCCGATATGATCTAATCAACCGTCAATCTCCCCCATACCCAAGTTATCTTTGTTATCCTATATGTCAAGTATACAATGTAACAAGAATAAATACAGTACATGATACGGGTAACAGGATAATAGGACCTGATCTCTGTTGATAGCATAGAACAATATAACGGGAAACGGGAACAATATAACGGGAAACGATTAACGGGAAACGGGAACAATAGATGTGGGATTCCACATATCGCATATCAACAGCTCTCAAGTCCAGTAACGGGAATATCAATAGCAGTAACAGGAAATCATCATGTAACGAGAATACATGCATATACATGTAGCAATCATATAACCATGATCTATGCAACAGGACTAAATCCATGATCCATGTAACAGAAATAAAGTCATGATCATGTAACAAGAATATAAAGACAATCAATGCATGTATACCGGTGCGGCTATAGAACAGTGATGTAAGAACATGAAACTGTGCACAGGACGGTATCCAGTGTACTAGCGTATCAGTGTATCAATAGTTCACAAACATGCAGTAATAGTGTCGTGAATCTTTGTATCTATTAATGGTGAAACATCAACTAACGATATAGAGTGTAACAGAGATTTATATGCAATATACAATATCTGATATCATGGAGTGTGTGTGTATCAGTGCACATGTAATAGTTCTACGTAACCGTGATTGATGTCTATGAAGTGACAGATGTGATAGATGTAAGAAGAACATGTGGAATGATAATCTACCCATTTTAATATGATTATCTATCATTTATACATTATATGAAATATATGTTTATAGTAAATCATGAAGCAGATTACAATATTATTTTATTGGTGACGTTTACTACACTATCATGCATTACAAAATATGTAGTTTCTATAATCAAGTTATTTATTACCATGATAGTGATTTGCCCATAATCACGAGTTAGTTACCTAAACATCATTCAATTTTATTAAACATGAATACATATAATTTGTTAATAAGAAAACACTCACAAACTAGCCATAGTGTGGTAGCTCTCTTCCCCACGATCGCAACGAATCCAGAATCGTCCGAATCGGAGTCCGGATGCTCCCGATATCGCCCGAAACTAAATCTTACAAAAAGGGTTAATTATGTAAATAAAAATAATTCAAATGTAATTAAGATAATGTCACAGGGGTTTCTGTAATTTTACCTTTATTGGGTTTCGGATGCAGGTTTGGCTCATAACGGGGTCGGGTCCAGATCCACAACCCAACCCGTTTAACTTAAGTTAACGGGTCATGGGTTAACGGGTAGCAATAAGCGGGTTTTGGTTTCATCAAACCCAAATGGGCTTATTGGTTTCACACCCATTTATGGGTGTGAACCCATAAGGAGGCAGCAGCAGCAGCCTGCGCTGCTGCTGTGGTCGCGCCTAGTCCGGCCAGCCGGAGCTGGCCGGCGGCGGGGAAGGCCCGCCAGCGGCGGTCCTGGCCGGCGCGGCGGCGGCGGCAATTCAGGCCGCAAAACAGAGAGGGGAAGAGTGAGAGTGAGAGAGAGAGAGAGTTGAGAGGAGGGAAAGAAAAGGAGAGGGGGAGGAAACAGGGCAGCCTTGCTGCCCTGTGCCTGGCCGCGCGGCTGCGCGGCCATGGCAGCCGGCTGCGGCCGGCGGCGGCCGTAGGGGACGGCCACCGGCGCCGCTAGGCTACCGGCGGCATGCTGGGCCCATGCACAGAGAGGGGGAAAGGGAGAGAGAAAAAGAGGAGAGAGAGAGGGAGAAGGAGTAGAGAGAGAGAGAAGAGAGAGAGAGGAAGAGAGAGAGAAAGTGGGATATATGAGAGAGAGAGAGAGATTTTATAGGGGGAGAGAGAGAGGAGTCGGTGGAGATGGGTAAGGCGGTGGAGAAGCTTGGGGAGAAGAAAGGGGAAAGAAAAGGAAAAAGGAAAGATTTTTAAAAATAATATTTAATTATTATTATATTGGCCAATATTCGACCAGCTCCGAACGGTACCTAAAAATTATAGAAAATAGGAAATATTATCCTGAGACTTAAAATGAAGAGGTTTGTAGAAACTCAATCCGGTTTGCAAATTAAAAATCCCGGAAGCTGTCGCCGATACCGGGCGACACCGGTTTTGCCGGATTTTCGATAAATTCAGAAAAATCCCCAAAAATACCCAAACGTAGCTCATGTGATTCTAAGACATACAGTGAAAGAGGATTCTCAAAATCCAACTCCGTTTGTGAATAAAAAAATCAGAAGGCTGGTTTCGGTATCAGTCGACACCGACTACGGAGATTTTCCAAAATAATCCAGAAAAATCCGAAAAAATCTAAAATATTAGAAAATAATTTTTGAAACTAAATCAGCTCAATCGGACTACTACAGAGGTCAAATCAATTTATACGTCGTATCGGGTACTAATACGGTGATACGTACACCGG